>JBBPRK010001247.1:0-13716 GCA_038093075.1 Boletus patriciae | reverse complement strand
TAAAAATGTGTATGAAAGTGCTGCAAAGTGTAGCTGAATTGTGTAGTATAAGTGTGATAAAAATGTGTGTGAAAGTGTAGTAATGTGTAGCTGAATTGTGTAGTAAAAATGTGCATGAAGCACAGCACAAGTGTGTAGTAAAAAAGCGCAAAAAAGCGTAGCCATGTGTAGTGTAGTAAAAGTGTAGTACTGAGTGGACCCCAAAAAAGGAAAGTGGCGGTGCTACACTGTTAACGGACAACAGTTTCGTGCGGAGAAGGGCAGGTGGCTGTGGAGTTGCATCGAGAGCACATGGCTTCGACCAAAAATGGTAAAGCACGTGGAATTACCAACGGCTATTTCGGGTAGGTCACGCTTTTTTCGCCACGCCCGTTAGTTAGTTGATCTCCTTCGTTCCGGTTTCCCGCTCCTATCACTGCAGGATGTGGGAGAAGCGAGGTGGGATGTCTTGACGAGGTTCACAGCTTTTACTTTGCACAACAGTGAAATTATGATCGTCGTCGGGGACGGGCGAGACAGCAATAATGGGTCGCCCCTGGACATCAACTACCCTGACACCCGTACAACTCCTGAGTACGGTCAATGGATGGCAGGATGGGATAGGTAGACCATTGCTGCTATTCGAAAGTGCCGCCCCGCCCGTGCTCCACCGACGAGCGCGCCGCTCGGGGGCGTGATGGCAGACACAACCTGCAAATGGGACAACGTTCCCACACGATGGTCGCCGCTGCACTCACCACAGATTTTTTGGGATTTAAGACAGGTCTGAATTATGAACAAAATGTCAATCCTGTACTTTGAATAGAACTTAGCATTCAATAAATGGCTAGACTTCATGTCTGAACGGACCTCTAGATGTTGGCTAAAATTTGGTGTACAGATGAATGTATTAACTAGTTCTAAATTAGAAATATAGCCACAACTCATATGGTGGCGCAAACTTCAAGTTGGGGATTCACGTGCCGGCTTGGACAATAGTTCAAGTTTTGTCACGGTTAATGTGATGGGTAAAATATGATATATTGGCAAACAATTAGTCTCACTCCTAAATTTGAAGTTTGGATGGTGTACTAAATGTGTGCCAATACTTGTTATATTATCTCAGACCATATTATCTGCCCGATAACTGCACCATGACGCATAGCGAGGGTATCTTTTCCGTGCGATGATTTCCGATGGCGCACAAAGCGGGGTATTAGTGTGCGCATGGAGGGATCGTGAAGCACGCATAGAACTGGGTTTAAAAACGGGACATTCACAACTACACAACCATCCATCAGTCCTGAACACAAGTTGATAAGACTCAGACTCGTTGGATGCCAGAGACTGACACTTACTCGATAAAGTGAAAGAACCACCACACGGTCATCCGTTATCGCCCAACGGGCGAAGTGACCAACAATCCAAGTTAAATGTACAATCTCTAAGCCATCTAACATTGCTGACGAGTACAACTTTGCAGGAAAGTGCGGGTACATGGAGAAGGGATCTTGTTCTGTATCCAGCATCGGTAGCGGACATTGTCGTTGTACAGCGAATGTCAAGGTACCTTCGCTGCCATATATATACTTGATGCATCCGGGAACAGGCAATGACGTGCGAGAACCTTGGGGGTAGAACATAATGAGTGAGTTGCCAACGTGGGTGGATGAACAGCTGTAAACCACCCCTGCATGCTTGACGTGGGCGCGCAGAACCGCACTACGTTGGTGAATCAGCCTGAAAAGATCTTGTGGAACTTGGATGGGCACCGCAGTGACAGGTATGAGCACATTGTCATCGATGTTGCTATGTGCCTCTGTCCCATAGGCTCGTTCAAGCAGAATTTTGCATTCATAGATTGCCTGGGGGCAATGTGGACGACCAAGCCAGCTTCGAAGGTGAGCTGCTTTGAGATACGATTGAATCATCGTCACCTTGAGTTCTCCTACAGTGGGCTGCTTCAGTATCAGAACATCAAGTAACACAATGACCAACCTGATCTATGATTTTTCGGAAGGCGTTGTAATGTCCCGATCAAGCGTTCAAATGGAAATGACCACCAGGAATAAACAGGACCGAACAGCACGAGATAGTTGTATATGTGGAAAGAGGCGTGATGATTGGGTCGTGCACTGAAAGCGGGGTAGATTGTCTTGAGGTTTCCAACATAGCGGGCGATGTAGTTTTGATATGCAGTGGCACAATTATCGCTCGTTGTGTGCGCACAGGCCAGATAAACAGCAGAGACGAGATCCATTGTGTGGTCAAGGACGGTGCGAAGATCTGGGGCAATATTACTCTGTGGACCAGTCATGCCCCAGAGACTGACCAAGGCAATTGGGAGATAGACTGTGGCGAGGGTACGCCACTCATCCGCCTTGATTGTGCCGGCCGCCTTCTCACCAAAGTTGCTAGGAATCGATCCCAGCCAAGATGGTACAGCGCCATCGCGGATGACATGGCGGATGCAGTCCAGGACTTCTTGGATATCATACCGAGCGGACATGGGTTCGTCGGCAATCAAAGGCCTCTTGGCTTGCTGGTCATTCGGGGACTTCAGAAATACATCATGACGATGACAGGGATCAAACTTACCCACGCAACAAGGGCCTTTGCATAATCTACTTTGAATGTCCTCCCGCTCTTCTGGGGAATGCAGTCCAAGCTCTGACAAACGAACTTGAGGGCGCGAGAATTCTTGCGAAGTAATGAGTGCTGCAGTCGTTCCAAGTATGTCGTGGCCAGAGCACTGTCATCGGATTGTGGTACCTGTGCAGTCAGAAGCACGTGAATGGCAGAGACCTGCGCAACTTCTTTCCTCGGCATCGAAAGTTGTTCAGCGACAGAGGGATTAACCACCTCGAAACCAAAATGGAAAGCAGGGGCTGAAGCATCTGCACCATTGGGGTTTTCAGTGGCCAGTCCAAGTAAGTTACGCACGTGGTGTTTCACCAGGCCTTCAAGGATACAGTGCATTGGGTCAACTACAAGTTGACGCGCGGGATTCCAGTACGGTAGGCGCCATACAGTGAGCAACAAAACCGTTCCAATAACTAACCCCAATACAGTGCACAAGGTGCACTGCAACCACACGTGGGGACTTCGCTTAGCTTTGGTATGACCAAACAGAGTACAAACCCCTGGCTACAAGCCAATCCTTGGGTCATGTGATTCGGTCCAGAGGCAGTGGAGATATGTCCATTTCAAGTCACCCATGTTATTGGAACAGTTTTGTTGCTGTCATATGGAAATGTAGAATTCATATGTTGTGATGGGATATTATGTGCGCATTGGGTCATGTAATGCATAAATAGTTCAACATGATGTAAACACAGCCAAACACCATCACTTTTACCACTTCTTTCATCATGAAATCCCTTTCCACTGATCAAGTTAACCAAGTTATTGCTTTCTTGGAATTGGGTCAAACAACTCGTCAGATCTCTGCTTCCACTGGATTCAGTAACTCCACCATCAGTCATATTCGCACTGAACACTGTCCCAACATTCCCAAAGTCACTGGTGGTCGTCCATCCATCATTTCTCCCACTAATATGCAACATGCTATTCGGCTTCTTGGTACTGGAAAGGCTGAGAATGCTGTTCAGATCACTAAGACCCTTCAGGATGTCAAGAACCATTCCATCTCTCCCCAAACCATCCGTCGTCACTTGAAGAAAGCTGGTATGAAGTCTGTGGTGAAGCAGAAACACCCTCTTCTTTCCAAGTGTCATATGAGAGAGAGGTTGGATTTTGCTTTGAGGCATCAGGACTGGACTGTGGATGATTGGAAGCGTGTTATATGGTCAGATGAGACCAAAATTAATCACATTGGCTCAGATGGTAGGAAATGGGCTTGGAAAAACGCAGGAGAGGGCCTCAGTGATAGACTTGTGGAGGGTACAGTCAAGTTTGAAGGAGGATCAGTGACGATGTGGGGCTGCATGACTTGGGATGGTGTTGGAATGGCTTGTAAGATTGATGGTAAGATGGATGCTAATCTCTATATGCAGATTTTGGAAGATGAACTCCAACAAACCTTGGTGGATTATGGATTTACCCCAGAGGACATTATCTTTCAGCAGGATAATGATCCCAAACATACCAGTAGAAAGGCCAAGGAGTGGTTGAGAGAGCATGGATTTGAGGTTATGGTATGGCCTGCTCAGTCTCCAGACCTCAACCCCATAGAACATCTATGGTTTCTCCTCAAAAGGAGACTGGCAGCATATTTGAAGCCAGCCAAGGGGATATTGGACCTTTGGAAGAGGATTCAAGAAGAGTGGTACAAGATTGAGGTTGGGGAGTGTCAGAGATTGATTGAGAGCATGCCTAGAAGAGTTCAGGAGGTCATCAAGGCCAAAGGAGGATACACTTCATACTAATTTGCAATACCCTAATATCAGCAACAAAACCGTTCCAATGACATGGGTGACTTGAAATGAACATATCTCCACCGCCTCTGAACCGAATCACATGACCCAAGGATCGGCGTGTAGCCAAGGGTTTGTACTTAGTTCGGTCACACCAAAGCTAAGCGAAATTCCCACGTATGGGTGCAGTGCGCTTCGCGCACTTTATTGGGGTTAGTTATTGGAACGGTTTTGTTGCTCACTGTAGTTCTGAGTAACGTACACCATATTCTTTGAATATTCTGTCGCGCTCGGCAGAGGTAGCTGCATCCCTCCATTGCTCCACATACTGACGAGTCCTGTTATTGTCCCGCGGTGTCCAGTTGTGAAAATCAGTCCTTCCATAGTTTGACTTGTGGTAGCAGTTGCACGCGCTACATATCCAGTGGCTTCCGACACCAGCAAGGCAGGCAAGGTGGTGAGCGGCGGGAAGGTCGCAAACAACTAACGCCACAGCACTGCGAGTCAGCCGTCCCATAGGGCAGTTAGCCGTCCACGAAAAACGAATGCCCCGGTCCCATGCATCTACCATGTCGTCGATGAGAGGTCGCACGTAGTGATTAAGATTGTCGAGAGAAGGTTGTTTGGGCCCTGGAATGACACCAGCAAGGTACATGTTTTCAGGTTTATATCGGTGCTCGAGTGGAAGGTTGAGGCAGGCCATCGAGATGATTCCTGAGGATGTACTTGGCCCTCGTAGACTCATTCCTTCCGGGTTGAAGAAGTCGACGTGAAGCGCGAATGCATAACGTCCTTCTTCTCCTTGGTCGACAAAGAGCTTCTTCGGGTCTGGCCCTCGAAACTCTCGAAGGAATTGTGCCTCGAAGGGGTTCTTGACAAGGCGGGGTGGTGTTGACAATGATGCGCAAAGGTCATCACATGTAGAATCCATCAACGCCTCAATGTCGGCACGAGATAGAAGGTTTGCGAGATAATCCTTGAAATCATGATACACAAATGTTTTCTTCAGCCGTTCTTTCCCATCGGTGCCGGTCTCGAGTAAGGTATCGGTGCACTGGGTCTCTGGTGTAGGAGAGTTCGAACAGCGAGCAGGGTAGACGGGAATACTGGAGCCAGATGAATGAGTTGGAGGATAGATGGCATGACACCCGCAGACAGCATAGACGACCATTTTTGCATCAAGTTGGAACTTGGACAGTGCGCTGGCAATGGTCGCCGGGACCTGTTTCATCACGTTTTCGTGAGTAGCACTGAGCGTTCCATCGGGTTTCTTGAAGGCGATATAAAGCAGGAGCGAGAGAGCATTCATGATAAAGGTGGCGCCAGTAGTGCCAACACCAAAGATGATGCTGCACACTACGCCGAGCAGCAGAGTCACCTGCGCAACCACATCCATGTGTTCAATAGGCGGCTGGTGTTCTTTTCCTGTGTATAGTTTCATTCATGTAGTAGCCAATTCGAGTTCGTCGTCACGTACCGGTGTCAATGTTCACAGGCCCGTGCAAGGCTGACAGAGGCTTCATGCGAAGCTCCAAATCGTTTAGCAGAGCTTCCAAACTTTTTTTCTTTGAGCTGACAGAGTCTACATTCCATGTAACCCCCTCCAAGGCCTGCTGCAATGTCAGGACCTCTTGCTGCATCTGGTCAACATGGGGGCTAGACGGTTCGAGTAGAAGGCGGTCGGCACGATGGATGCGTGCCTCGATATTGCTCAGAAGCTGGTGAGCTTTGATGATGCAGCGGTGACGGTCTTTTTTGCATGATCTGTATCCACCAATCACCGAGGTCGGAATTACTGACCGCGATGGGGGTTGATGTGTAGGCGGAAGGGAGGGGGTTGCGTCGGATTTTGTAGATGGTTGGATGGTGAGACAAGTGAGACTATCTGCCAAGTCCGAGATAGCTATTGTCTTCCGAGAGAGGGGATCCGCAGTCCCAGTGCAACTCGAGGTTGTACTGGTGTGATCATCGGTAAGGGTGAGTGCAAAGAGTTCCCCGGCGATGGAATCAAAGGTGGGAGAGGTTGGTTGGTCTTTGGATGGAAGTTCGATGGGACTGGAAATCTGGCTGGGAGTCGTGTGGCTAGCAGTCTGTTCATCCTGAATTCGCTTGAGATGAGAGGGGATAAGCTGCGCCTCCATGAGTACGCCTTTCAGGTTCCCATTGGCGTCCACTCCTCCTTGTTCCGCACATACACTGCAAAGGCAGCATTTAAGCGCTTGCCGCGCAGGCATATACTGGCGATGTGATAGTTCAGACGAAGCAGGGGCCAGAGAGGAAGCAATTACCAGGGCGGAGATGGAGGCACATAGCAGGAACTAATATAATGGAGGGCACAACGTTGCCATGCCCTTCAGATGACAATGCAGTGAGTATTGAATATAACAGGCACAAGATGATGCTGTACATACCAGGGTCCTAATCCAGGACGGCAAACTATGACAACGCAGTGAATATAAAAGGGTACAAGATGATGATGTACATACATACCAGGAGTACAAGATTCGTCGCACTTGGCATTCTGGAAGTCCATGCCCAAGACGCACCAATGAGGATCAACACATCATGTAGTAACATGTTTTTCCCGGCCACTCTCTGTGCGCGATCACAGAGGGGGTTTGGGTAACCATAAGATTTCTCGCATTGTGCAGATATATTTACAAATATATGACTGAGGAAGGCTCTTCCGCATATGCTTGCATCTTACCATTTGTCTGATCGGCTTGAATAATCTTGACAAGCCGCTGCGCTAGCGAATGCAATGCCTCCATGTCGCTCACCAAAAACTCTTGCGGGGGCTCTTCCTTTTCCAACCCACCAAGGAGCGACGAACAGGCCTCGAAGGACATGGCAGCCTTGTGTAAGATCCATTTGCGCAGTTCGCCCTAACTACTGTTAGGAGGGTGTGATGCTAACTTTAAAGTACTCAATACTCACGCTTCGCGGGGCGGGCACAAGTGTGCCCAGAATGACCAAGAGTATCAAGCCGATGAAGATGAATGAGAGAGGTGCCGAAAACGATCGAGGACTAGATGTAGCAGTTTTGCGGGTGCTGTATTCGTAGGTCCAAACACCAACCGCTGCCTTTTTGCGACCTACGTCCAGGGTTGCACAGGCAATAATACACTTTCCGTCGACGTCGCACACCTACATACCACATAGTTAATTATTGTATGTTTTGCACAATGATGAAGAATCAGACTTACCGCGATTGTTTGGACCAACGCGGTTCCCGAATGGCGCAAAGTCTCGATTAACTCACCCATGTGTCTATCGAAAACATAGATGCAACCATTGTCACTGCCGCCAACGACGACTTTTCCTTCCTCACCGAATGCAACTTGTTTGGGAACAGGGATGTTCGGTGGGTCTGTCTTGAATGTTTTGATAAGTTGGCCGCTCTGCAGGCGGTACATCGTGAATCCATCCGTCACGTTATCGATCACAAATAAGCCTTTCTTCAAGTGTACGGCTGCTGAGCCTCTGCAGGACGAGAGGTTAGCGAAGCAGCCCGCTGTTGGAAGAAATCGATCCCTTACATGACCGATTGACAACGGAACTCCGATACGACAGTCCCTTCTTTGCTAACATTCAACCTAGTGCACGTCAGTCGTCGGCTTGCGGAAACCAGGAGTTGGCACTCACACACTCCCATAATAGAGTCCAAACACATAGAGGCTCCCATCTTCAGCGAAGGCGACCGACTTCGGCACAATATTATCCAGTTGACCCGCAAAAACTGACTGAAGTTGCGAACTAGCAGTGAAGTGGAGGACTTGGACAATATTGTCCCGTGTCCCGACTGCGACTTGACACGCCGAGCTCACGCGTGCAGCAATGCATGTTATCTCAAACCCAGACCCCAGCCTGCGAGCACAGATTTCATGATACTGATTCTGCAGATAGTCAGGTTACGGACCGTATCAGGCTAGCACCTTACTTACATTAGTAGGATTTGACCGCAGGAATATCAGGTTACCCATGCTAGTTCCATAGCAGAGCGTTTCGGAATGCGTATGCTTCATTTTCATCCATGTTGCACAGGTCGCTATTCCACGAGATTCTGCATGAGTGACTATGTTAAGTAACTTCTGAGCTTGAAGATCCCACAGCCTGATCCCTTGCGAACCTTGTGGGCGAACATCAGTGGCACACCATCACTAAAGCTAATCATCTGTACTCACCACCAGCTGCCAGGATGCGTCCGTCTGCGGATAACGCAAGTGCTTGAACTGGGCCGGTTCCACCTGGGAAGGACACCATCTTCTTGTAGCGCTTCGTCGATGAGAAGAACATGGGTACTAAGGAGAACATTGTTTGCATCTTTCCCGCTCACGTCGTTACATATATACAGATTATACCTTTTTGTGATAGTTGACACTAACGTAGTTATGTACCCAATTGTCTACGTTGCTACGTTGGTATGGACAAAACAAAGAGTTAGACAAAAGGGGTGGCAAAGAATTGGAAGTGACAAAGGAGCGCTGAACTTAACGACGTCTTTATTCCAACTTGAGGGGCAGTGCTACGGCGGGCGACACAATAAGCAAAGATACCATATCAAGGAGTGATGATCGTACCTACGGCGAGAACTATGTGGGGACGGCCAAGCAGATATCCGGAGCTTCGAATACCGTTGCCACCCCTCCCTGAGGGATCAGAATAATCACCGCTTTCTTTTCGTTCCTCATCCACCGGATGACCTTGCAGAACCGACCTACCCAGTCGCCTTTCAGGACAAGGACTACCTGATCCTTTTTGGTGGGACTCGCGGGAGTAAGAAAGCGGGTGGGTACATAGTGATCCTCGACCTTGGATCCCATGTGGTTTCCAGTAACAGTTAGTGACACATGACCAGCAGGCGCTGGACATTCCTTGGTGCCGAACCGATCCTTGGTGGTGCACATGACACGTTTAACATAGGCACCTCCCTTGTAGCCAGCTCCAACATTGAAGCAGATTTTGTAACGGGTGAAGTCGCAGAACTGATCATCGAAAAGCCACTCGACTACGCCTAGACAGATAGGTTAGTAGTGAGTGTAGCAAATTCGGCAAAGAACTCGTACCTTTGTCGATTGCTGGGCGTGAATCATCTGGATGAATTGTCCAAGCGGAAGCATCGTTAGGTGTTTCCCCGGATGGTACCTCGTCCGGGCTAGGCGGGGGTGTCCTGGCTCTTGGCGGTCCTGGAACAAAAGATCGCTTTACCATGTCCTTGAACTTCTCAAGTTGAGGACCTTCAAGACGGACCCCGTCCAACCGCATGCCTTCCCTGTTCAACGGGGAGTCAGGAGCAATAGGATACATCTAAAAAAAACACATACTCTGTTGCAACATGAGCATTTTGAACCTTTAGGCTATCGCAGCCAAAGAAGGATACATAGCAAAAGGACCGAGGTACTGCACGAAGGGTGACTCGAAGACCTCTCTTGTCCCCTCCTATGGTCCATACGTCGTGTCCAATGAGGGTGGAGAAGTTAAGGGTTCGAGTATACTCGGAAATCTTACAACACAACAGGACTGGGACCTTCAACTACAGTAGGATATCAAAGACGCGACTTGGAAGCAATAACAAAGATACTTACCAGACCACCGTTAAATTCGGAGAGCAGCTCGACCTCTGCCCCGGGAAAGTTAAAGGATTTCACGACGCCGATGACGCCGTAGTGAACTCCTCACACAACTCGCAATGTATCACCTACGCTCACGTTGTAGCCTTTTTCTTTTGAGAAAGATAAGATGTTTTCTGGTTGAGTGATTCGCACCTCATCTTCATGAACCAATATGAACGTTTCATTGAATCTGCATTTTACCCATAGCCACCTGTCAGCTTCGATGCTCTCCACATATCCCGTCAAATCTTTGGATTCCCCACGCCGAACATTCACGAGGTCACCCTGCATAGTGTGGTGGAGGGTCGGCTGGGGGGAGTGGGATGCGCTGGCCTCAAGACCCGGAGGGCGGGATGTTAGGGTCCAGACGTGAGTAGTCGAATGGGATTCTAGAAATGCCCAAGGAACGACGACCTAGTGTGTGAGACACGTCGTTATCAATTGCACCGCTGAGATGTACTGGAAAGAACTTACTATATCTTTGTCTTCCAAAAGAAGGGTCTGTTGATCCTCGGAAGAAGTAAGGATTGTACCAATGAATGCTCGGTGCATCCCCGCTAGGATCCTCACGGCATCTCCTTGGGAGAAAACACGCCGGACACTGGCGATCGGTACGGTACAAACCGGGAGATCGGGATCGCAAGGTTGCAGGGTCACCTCCTCTCGGAGGTGGTCAATTGAGACTATGGAAGCCTTCTGCTCGAGGAGAGGACCATCCATTGGGCGTACCAAATCCCCTGCCTTCCAAAATGGAATGGAGAAACTCAGATAAGTTTGCTTGACCAGCATGGCATCGATTTGTGATTCAACGAGGAGGGAAAGGCGGTCGGGATGGGGGACTTCAATGGTTTCGACGGACAATGTGGAGTAGGTGTGCTTCAAAAGACCACGATGATATTCTTCTCCGTCGCAGTGCACGATCCCCGCGTCCTTATCGAAGGAGAGGACTTGGCACCCTGCATTTCTTGCTTCCATCTCATCGAAGAGGGAGGCATACATATTGACGCTGCTGTTCCTGGCCATCGGGCTTGTCATATGGACGGCATCGAGGCAGGATCAAGACTTCGCACGAATTACCCTCGCAGGAAAGGAGGTACGCGATATCATCCTTATATAGGCCCCGCAGAACGCGCACCCACGATTTAGGGCGGAAAGATGGACGAAGAGGGAGGTTTAATGGACGATCTTCATCTGGTATGCGTGATATACTCCGAATAGTCGAAGTATAGGAGGGTGGGCATGCGTTCCGGATTTCTAAAGGACTTGTAGCCTCAACGTACACTCTCTGTGGTACGGCAGAGAGGTATTGGCATCTAAGCCCACAGTTTTCAAAGAACGATCGGCAAAAATGGGCTATATTCTCTGAAGGGGCGAATGGATGAATAAGCTACAAAACCAAGAATAGATACTTACTTGAGGGAAAGTCTACCTTATAAAGGCGAGTTTCGTGCAAGCAGAACAAGGTTGAAGATGCGGGGGAGCCAAGGGTGGCAGCGGGCTGTCGATCCTCATAGCGAGTTACAAGGTGCTCAAGTGCGTCCGAGAAATGCGAGCGTCCGGCAGGTTGAACTTGAGTGAGAGTGGAATGCTCTACCTCCGAGTGCGCATCTTCTTCCTCCTCTTCTTCCTCGTCATCTTCTGAGGCGGAGATGTCCAGGAAGATTGATGGTCCCGTTTTGCAGCGTTTGGTCGCGTGGCGAGTTCTGGGGCTCGGAGGACGGATGTTGGAACTATCTGAGGACGAAACATACATCCGTGATGTACTGATAGACACGCCGACCGCTGCCATAGCATCTTCAACTGCCCGAATGGCGGCTGAACCTCCTGGCCGAAGGAGACTCTCGTCGGTGGGAGATGCTAGCAGTTCATCGTCCGACTGAGGGGCAGACACGTCGAAAATAGCATCGAAGGTCTTGGACCACTCTTCAAGCACAAACCTATCGCGGAATGTGCGCTGTAACTGGTCTTGCAGCTCCCCGAACCCGAGATGGTCGGCAGCCCAGTCCCACACCATCCGCCACGCAGCAGAATCTTGCCGCAATGGCCTGGGTTCATCTATAAGGATGATTCAGAGCGAATAAAAAGTAAGGAGTGGCGTGACTTACCTTGGGAAGGGGAGGCTGGTAGGGCATCAGGCGATGGAGAGATCCGTCGTTGAACTACGGTTTAAATTTTCAGAATCTACGAGCGAAATATCAATGTGAACGACTTACTTTGGGCGGATGGGTTGTGGGCACAAAGAATCGACTCGATCTGATGGAAGCCAGCCACTCCCTGAGCTACGACTACCTCGATAAGGTCGAGCCAGGGTTCGTATTCTTCTTCGCTGTCCACCGTCAACAGGTGAAAAAATCGCGTCGACGTGATACACTTCTTGGCGAGAGCGTAAAGGGCGTCGAGGTTGGCCTCCTCGTACATCGCAGGCGTGATGCTGAACGACATGATGGGTGAGAACTGAAACAACAAAATCAGAAAAATTATGTTCTTTCTGGTGGAAAAATCTACACTCAGCACGTCCAACTTTTCATTATCTTTACGCCTAAAAGGCGAAATAAGGCGGACTACAGTCTCTACGGTAGTAACACGATTACATGGTAGTGCTATCGTGCGCGGCTAGCGGGCGAGGTTGTGGTTGCGGATGAAGAAAAGAAAGCTTACATAAGTGTTGAGGTCGGTTGATATTGTGAACTGAGTTTGGTTTCACGTGGGTTTCACGTGACATCTATAGGTGGATGTCATAGATTGTCATGTGAAACCAAACTCAGTTCACAATATCAACCAACCTCAACACTTATGTAAGCCTTCTTTTCTTCATCCGCAACCACAACCTCGCCCACTAGCCGCGCGTGATAGCACTACCATGTAATCGTAACGTAGTGATTGTTACTACCAATATGCTGAGACGGGGGACAACGAAAGTAACGTTGAAGTTCGGCGGTTGCGAACGATAGGAACACAAAAAGAAGGTACATTTTTGGCCGTTTTATTGTCTCCCGATTTGAATAAGGCAGATTCACGGCCCTCAACAGAAGTTCTCGTTTTCTCTGCTTCACCACTCCGAAGATGCCTACTAGTCTCAAACCCGTCAACCCGTTCTTTGACGACAGTTCTACGCCGACAGTAGAATTGTTCAGTGGCGCACGTTACCCAGCCACCCTTCTCGCTGAGGAAGCCCTCAGTCCAGCTGGTTTGGACATTGTTACTCCCGCAAGGATCACCATTCTCAGCCCATCCGAAGGCCTTCCATTGCCTCGTTCTCGTCATACAACCCCCGCGCCAGAGTTTCATCTAGCTTTGCACCAAGGCTCCCGCCATGCCACGCCCGCACCGGGGAACCATTCCCCCACGCCGCGTCACGGCACCCCAGCTCACGCCCCATACCCAAAAGTAGTCGGGTTTCAGTGGGCAACTTCTGCATCAAGCGAAGAGAGTCTCACTTCATGCAAGTCGTCATCGGACGCTGCTTCTGACAGCAACACCTTGAGTACCCTTCCCGATGACTTCAAGATTCCCAAGCCTCAATGGGAACCTGGTCGTCCTGGTCGTGGGGGCTACACGCTGGAGTCCGCACTCAACTGGAATCACAATTTGTATGTTAGATTCAAGGCAAGTTTATTTCTGCGTGCTGCTACGTACACTTACTTGGTAAAGTTAGACCATCACCTACCGCCTTATCGACGAACATTTAGATACCACTAAATGTGCTTCTGCTCAAAGCCCTACTCTCACAAGGGTTGTACGCGATAAGG
>JBBPRK010001246.1:0-13719 GCA_038093075.1 Boletus patriciae | reverse complement strand
AGCTCCAAGAGCCTTTGATGCTCCTGTTCTTGTCTTTGCACCAGCTCCTGCTGCAACTGCATTTGACGGTGATGCTCTTGCTCCTGCCACCATATTTATTATAATCTCATGGAATAATCTTGTTCTTGTTCCTGCTGAGCTTGCAAATATCTCTGGTTCTCTGCCTCATGTTGAAAATCAATGACATATTAAAGGATCTGTGGATTTTGTGGTGGAGGCTGGACAGGACCAATGGCAGATTCAGAATAAGTCACAGAGGAACGATTGTGGCTTTGATTGCACCACCTGCTATGGGTCTGATCAAACTCTTCCAATAATCGAGCATTGTAACCCATCTGAGCACCCATTTGAGAATCATGTTAAGGCTGTAGAGGAGGTGGCACAAATGCTTGATATGATAGTGGCTGATTTTGAAGAATAGGTGAATGAGAAAAGGCAGGTAGGATTAGAGGAGGAAGTGGTGGTGGTGGCATATTAACAGGAGGAAATGGATATTGCATTTGATGACGGGGTATACCAGGATATTGGTGAACTGGAATAGGAGGATAGATCTGGAATTCATATTTAGTCTTTTATACATTTATATAATAAATAAAGACAGACTAACCATTAAAGCAGCAGGCATATTTGAGGAATATTGCATGACAGGACGGGGATAACAACAGGATGGAGGAGAGCCAAGCTGACATTGGTCACATTTGAGCCTGGCGAGCAGCATTTTGGGCATGTTGGAGGGAGATGGGAGGAGTAGACCTGATAGAAAATTCATAGTGCTTACAGATTCCAACAGCCTGGGCAGCAATGCATGTCAGTCCACAAATAAAAGGATACATGCATACCTTGTGTCAACAGCAAAGATCTCTTATCTCTTATCCAATCAGCATTTTTTTGATACTGTTTAACAATGAATTTGTAATGACCAACTCACAGAAATCAAGCTAGACAATGACTTCAGATGAATTATACTTTTTTCAGACTTCTTTCAGTTTTTTGTGGGCAGCATGGCAAGGAGTGAGTGTGGCGAGGAGCAAGTATGGCAAGGAGCAAGTATGGCAAGGAGTATGTAATGAGATCGCAAAGGACCTTGTTGCATAGGGACAAGAAGGGATAGAGGTTCCTAGTAGGAGACTTACTAGGAGCAGGTGTCTTGGTTACAATAAAGAGTCGCCTGAGTGTAGTGGCAGTGAGCTCAGAGTTGTGATGATGAGGGAACAAGAACAAGATAGTTCATTATTGAGACTGGCTATAAGGCCAGTCTTATATACTGGTCTGTACTGTTTGTACATGTGTGTGCGGTAGGATATAAAGAGATACACAGCCCTGATAAGTGATAAGAGGCTTTATCTATGATGCCCAAATGATGTTGTAGTGGCATCATAGATATGTTGAAGAGATAATTGTTCGGCTTCTTGCCGCTAGTACTATATAGTTACAAACCTTATTTCAAACATACCAGTGCCATCGTATTAGCATACAAGTCATCTAGTATCATGAATAACCCGTGGTGTTTCGACAATTTCCCCTCCCACACCATTCCCCACTAGCTTTTTGACTAGTACCCTTCACCTGCATGCAATTTAGGGAGGTAAATATGGCCAACAGGTGGATCCAGTGGCCACATTGGCAAGGGCAGGTCTTTCAGCACACAAACTGCCAGGAATGACCTATTAACCCAAATAAATGACCTGCTGATAATGCCAAACCTGGCTAACCAAGCCAATAACTTAACCGGGTATAGGCCTCCAGATCTGTCAATACAAATCAGTCCCGGCCATTTATAAACGAGTTTTCATTAAGTCAACCAATTGACAAATATACCACTTTCTATAATAATTGTACTGGGCAGTGAGTGAGAAATGTAACCTGCTTACACAAAACAACAAGTTAAGTACAACTGTAGCTAGTAGCAGCCAGTTAGTAGGAGACCATGAGTGATGAAGAGAGTTAGTGCATCTGAAGCAGAGTAAACATAAGCGAAGGCAAATGCCGGTGACATAACTGAACAACGAACAAGCGAGACTGAGACAAACTTAGTTTTAACATTGAACTTCATCTTTTCCGCTGCATCACACAGGTCAGGCATCCATCTGAAGTAAACAAAGGGACATGGAAGCGGAGTGAGTGATGGAAACATGAGAGATTCAAGGAGACTCACAAAGAGCAGCAACAACCAGACACCTTTTACTGTAGGAGACATCCCAGCCATGCTGGAAAGCAAGGATGGGGTTAATCATGCTGAGGTCGAACAAGTCATTGCCTTGGACCGGCGGAGCGGGCCTGAGTTGATCCAAGGGTTCCATGAGCAAGTTCCAACTCAAGTGAAGCTTACAACCTTGCGGTGCAACTTTGAGAAAGGGCGCAAGAGAACCTCCATTCAACGCCTGCGGACACGCCAAATCGTGCAAATAGACAACGAGCTTGTTTACGACAAGAACGATAGTGGGCTAGCATGGAGTGCACGCGAACATTACCTGGACTACTATTTATTGGTTCCAGCAAGATGAGGGCTCCAAGTGATACTGTTACGGATCAATACGCCTAACATCATCTAAACGGACTTAGTTGTTTCTCCTTTTTCCTTTATCTTATCAGATTAACTTATGACAGCCACGCTGTCTCTATGCTTCTCTTTTCTTTTCACATTATGCCGCATGCACCCCTCACCCTCTTCATCTCTGTGCAGTGCATGGCTATGCCTTACTTCTTTCCTTCCATTCTGCCACCACCGTGTGGTTGCCTCATGCATTACTTCATTTCCATTCCATGGCCGTGCTTGATGCACGCTTCTACCTCATGCTACTAGGATCCGGAATATTCTAGAACAGTCATCGGTAGATCTGATACAAACATGTACATACATATGTAGTAGTATATAAGGGCGCAAGTCCCAGCCAGAGAACTCCAGTTTAGTTCTCTTAGTTTTCCCCCACCTCAGCCAGTGAGATCATCTCCGCAACCGACAAGCTAGTGCTATCAGTGCGCCTTCCCTTAGTCTTCGATTCCCTAGAGCCCAGTTGATGCTGAGGCCTTTTGGGTTGTTTCAGATACTGCTGATGAGCCAAGGAGATCCCAGCTACGTGTTCAAATTGGATCTGAACAAACGGCAGAAGCAATGGAAGGCCAGACATGCGGACCCTGAGTTCGACCCAACCGGACGCATGTTGTATATTGGGACGTATTCACAAGAAGAAGTCTGGCTTGCTATGGTCCCACAGGCGTTCGTGGACAAGGAAGCGATGGAGGACACCGGGGAGATATTAGAATGGCACCATACGATGCAACGATTGGAAGGCTCAAACATGACACTTTCGGACGAGAACTACACTCTCATGGTGGTCTATCTTGCGCACCATCTCAAACGTCAAGGCTATAGGGACATATACCTAAGGGAAGATTTCCCAATCGGAATCATGCCATCGACAATCCATACGGTAACAAATCTGATGTGAGTGCCCAACGACGCAAATGCGCACATGGCGCATCTGCGCCATATAATATGTCATCCACGCAGATGCGCCATGTGCGCATTTGCGCAACAGAGCAACCACACACTTATTCTGAATCACTTTACCACAGTGGCCTTCGAGGAGACCGTCCTATCCACGAAATGAGAAGATTCGATGTCAGCCAGTTGCATGAATTGATTGTGGATGACTGGCATGACTGGGTTCACTCTGCAACTACCAGTGGCATTGAAGGCTGGGACAATAACATGTTCCTAAAAGAGAACGTGCCACTTGCCATCTCAGTTAGATATGGTCAGAATCAACGTGTTTGTCAAAACAACAGTCAACAAGAAGAAGCAGAGCACTGGAATAGACTTCACCGATATTCCAGGATGAGGTCTATGACAATTGCATTAGCAACCCATATCCAGTGCGCATCCATTTCTCAACAAATGTGACCAGTAATAACATGATTGGCAGGTCAATTCCAGTGATGCAATGGGAAAGCATACCAGATGACGACATACTCGAGATCCATGGAGCAGACATATTTGATTCTGCAGACACTGAAGTCAGGGAGCCAGTTATATTGGATGATTTGGCACTGCTAGATGAAGATGGGCAGGAGGTACAGATTTACGACCATGCTGGATATCAGATACCTCGGAGAGAGCCAATTCTTGAAGATGACACTGATTTCAACAGGATGTTGTTCAACCTACGCACGCTACATTGGCTTTTCATGCTTGATGGCCTAGATGATGAAACTCGTGTGGAGGACCTCACAATGACAGAGCATTATCTGTATCCAATGGCATGTCTCAAAACGATCGGACACTTCCAGGCCAAAGGATTAATGACACCACTTTTGAAGAAAGTGAAGGCCCTGAATGCCAGCATCCGGGAGCAATATAACGGCGACGACAAGGATAACATTGCAAATGAACTACTTGTTGAAAAGTCGGGCGGCGGGAACGGAGCGCTGATCAGGCGAGTCGAAACGCCGTAAGTTATTCGTGATACTAGACGACTTGTACGCTACTACAATGGCACTGGTATGTACGAAATAAAGTTTGTAACTGTATAGTACCGGCGGCGAGAACCCGAACGATTATCTCATCAACACTACTGACTGGATACTCCCCACTCATTGAAGGAATCACATGTCAAGGGTACAATCTGCTGTCACATCGTGTCCAGACACAGGGTTGATATCATGAGGTCCAACAGGGACTCATGACAACAGCATTGTCTGGCACACATTCAAGTCCGACCACAAATGCAAATGTCGCTGACGAGTTCTGGCAAGACTGTGAAACATGGCTACCATTTGATAGATACCATGAGAAGGTGACAGGGACACAGGTTGACACGTCTACACGCATCGAAAACGTCTATCGTGTCTCACTTTGGCAACTTCCAGAGAATGCTCAAAATGGCTGGTAAGTAAATGTCACTCTCAGAATATCGATGCTTAACGCTTCCAGGACAATCTTCAATGAAATCATCTCGCCTCTGACTGACATGTGGTCAAATGGTCAAGTTCTTGATGCTGTCAAAGATCATTTGGTGATCTTCAAGCCACAGGTGAGCACTATGCATGTGAAGTGTTCTTCCCTTTACCAAACGCAATGTAGCTACTCCCTCAAATTTTCGAGTGGACAACCTATGGTGTTTGTTCTCTTCTCCGAGACATATGGGATACGTTCAAGGATTACCTCGATGAATCTGAGCTGGTTCCCCATTACTGGATCGAGTTAACAGCGTCTTTGGAATGGGTGCTGAATTATGCACACACCAGCAATCCAAAAGTGTTGACCAAAGGCTTGATGGACCCTCTTTGGCTGTCACTGTCAGCCATCCATGATGGCCTGCCATCACTCTCCCCCATCATCATTCGAACTCCATTAGCGAAGACACAGGTCGACATACGATATGTGGATTGGCCAACTAAACGAGACGAGCCTGTATTGTCGAGCAAGAGATCACAGATCATGAACTATGGTCAAGATCATTATAACGTGAGTTGATTCTAAGGTGTTGCGCAAACCTGCCTATGGTGCATCTGCATAACTTCTCTCGACACCTCATTTATACCATTTCAGTGTTATCTTGCATCGTTTATGATCCGACACAGTCTATTCAACATTCCGGACACTTATTATCCTGCCTGGCCTTATCAGTCCCAGGCTTTGCTGTGCATATTCCAGCAGTGCTTTAAAGTGTACCTCACCGACGTTGTCAAGAATGAGGTTGATGAAGGTTCTCGAAGTGATGACCTAGCATTGCGTAACAGATCGGATGATCGACAATCATCGCTGGTATTATGGAAGAAACAGGTTCATCCACTCGCCTATGCAGACAATGCATACACACATCTACTCTGCGCTGTCAATAACGATCCTGGTCTCATTGGAAAGGGTCTGCCTGCTTCATACCATGGGCAAAAGTCAATCGCTTGGTTTGCTGAGCAAGCCTTACATGCTGTCATAAAGAACAACACTCATATAGTTCCACCTTTCTGGAAGTCCGGTCACTCCTTTTCGGTGTTCAAAATGGCAGTGCAAGAGGCAGAGAGGCTAATTGGTTCTGCTGTCGATCACCCGCCAACTCGGGCAACTATTCTGGAATTCATTACAAAGGCCGCATCACTCGCAAAGGTTTGCAATATCCCCTGGAGCCCCAATCCCACAGGTGCAGCAGGCAGGCCAGTAACAACAGTCACACATACAATGTGGGTCAACCTTGGACAAGCCACAGCTGTTCCTTGCAACCTACACATTAATCCTCATGCCATTGAGCTCAATCAGGCTACTCAACAGGCATTAGCACTTGACTCACAGGCCAACTGGTCTGCCCTGGCCATCTCAATGCAAGATTTACACACCATCTTAAATCGCCAGGTACTTCCTCAGGAATGGAACTTGTCCTCCATGACGTGGCCATCCGGTCCAGATTCCTCATATGTTAAGCTCACATATGAGTGGGTCAGGGATCACTTCGATGCTACAGTTCATCTCCATCAAACTGCCATATTGGTGGCAATTATATTCAGCAAAACTTTGCCAGATGTCTGCCACGATATCAAGGCCCCAGCCGGCGGACTTCCTTATGATCCCACACAGCTTGTCCGGGCTGCCCCTTGGATTCCCACAGGTTCCCAGAATTGCAAAGGAATGACTAGCCAGGCCCCTTTCATTATCATGATGAGCACCTTCATCATCGCTATCTATGAGCCAACATCTCCTTTGCGCCAGTACATGTCATCACATAAGAATAATTTGGGTCAGCCATGGACCAAAAAACATAGTATGTTCTGTCTCTTTTTTACATCCAAGGTGGCTAACTTCTCTGCTAGATGTAAAGGAAATTATTGCATTCAACCTTGTACGTCTTGGCCTTGCACGAGCAAATGGTCCTGGGATTTTCCGCTCCGCAAAATTCGGTGTCTCCTGGTCTCTCCTCAGTCAGCTGGATTTGGACGTATTCCATGAAGATCTCACCCAAGATCTACGTGATGTTCCTTATGGCCCTTTCCGGGCACTCAATAGGCTTGTTGGTCTTCAACTAGCACAGAGGATATCTCGTAGGGGCGAAGTGATCGAACGCCCTTTGGTGAAATGCCCTTCTGATGCTGTCGTGCAGGGGGAGCACTCTAAGCAGTTGCGAATGTAATTCTTCAGATGGTTGCGCAAATGCACTAAAGGCGCATGTGCGTGAACATGTTTAATAGTTGGTTATTGTGTTATATTAGTGGTGTCCACGAGTGTTGATTTTAAAATGGATAAATCTGATGTTGATGGATCTTCCCATATTTTGTGCATAGCTGTGCGTGTGAATTTTCCCACGCAAATGCGCCACATGCGGATTTGCGTGAACATCATGTGAAACCCCATTTGTTGACAAGGGACAGTGAGCTGATGAAATAATGGTATGTCTATCAAAAGGTGTGGTATATATGGTGATGGTGGGTTTCTGGATATCATATGCTATTCTCTTATACTGATATAGTGTTTGCATTTCCTTGCACAGAACTTGCGAAAATATGTGGGGGCGAACCCTGGGTTAACCCTGACCGTATTAGATTAGACCCCCTTAAATGACACGTTCAGGTGGTCGGTTCTTGTCTGGTTTCCAAAATAGCTTGATGGTGTGAAACGATTTTGCAGATACTTCTCCATAGGCAGCTTTGACAACTTCAGTGAGCTTTTGGTAGTGAAGACCTTCAACTCTAAATCTTGGAGCATCATCTTCAGATGGGAATCTGGCTTTCTCGCAAGGAATGGGTATTTCGAGTGAGGTTTCATGCCAGCCATCCACCGCAGAGAAATGAATTGATTCTGAGCTGGCGTCCATACGTTTTGCTTCACAAGCAGCACTAAAGTCTTGTAGGTCGTCTCGATTGAAATCATCAGCGAAGATGACATCATTGACAAGACGATCCAAGTCACTGAGGGACTTGCTTGATGACAGGTTATAAAACCAACTCATTAGATGGTATGATGTTGCATTGAGAAATGGTGCAAAAGAATTGGTGATTTGTGGTCCCGAAAAGCGTGCTAAGTCCACTATACCATGGCTGCTGATTGTCTGAATTGCTATCACTGTGATCGAATGTTGGAGCATCACAGAATTGACCAAAGTAGAACATATCTTCAGGGTTGTAGGTGGGTAGCATATTTTGATATTGACGAAAGAGATCGAAGATGTCAGGATCAGTCCTAAGCCATGTTGAGCTGTCTTCCTGAAACTCAGAGGGCAGCCAAAGGTTAGGACTTTGACGATCATCATTATCTGCCATGATTGGCTCAGAGTTGATGTCGTCTTCTACATCGAGTTTGAGCAGGGGTGATTCAACAGGTATCATTGCTTCTGGCATGATATCATGATAGCATCTGGGAAGCTTACTCGGTCGCTTCAGCCTCCCAGATGAGTGATACTCTGTAAGTTCTGGAACAATACTGTCGGGCTGAATATGAGTAGAACAGATTGAAGATCAATACTATATTCAATAAAATAATATAGTATTACACTATGTGCATGAGGAGCGAGGTCTCCGTGCTCTCCTTGTGATGCTAGCTGGCCTTGATCTGAGTCTTCTGAGTCAGGCTCAGAACTACGGTTCTCTGGAACTTGCATCCGAGTCGTGGCTGCCTCTTCAAGTTGACTCGTTCTTGGCGCTGCTCAAGTGCCTCAGCAACAGCCGTCGCATGGGCTTTGCACCATTGATTGATGTGAACCAAGAGGCCCCATGGTTGGACCACAACCTGACAATGGGGACACTGGATCATGGTGGCGGCACTCCAATGGTCAATGGACTTCATCAATGAGATGTGGCCATGGTTGGTTGTTTGTCTTTGTTGATAAATAGTCATCTTATCTAATCAGTGGACAAACTTTCAGCGCACACCCCAACTTTCCTCTCTCCACCATGTCATCTGAACCATCCAAGTCCTCTGAAACCACTTCATCTACAAACACTACCAGTGTCCAACCGGATATCAAGATGAACAAGACCAATGAGTTATTGAATGTCCTTACAAGTGTGGGAAACCAGAAAAAGTCTAAAAGGTATTTAATTTATATTTATATTTATAATCGTTCTCTGCAATTAATCCCTATAGGACTTATCGAGATCGCTAGGACCTCGATTGCGCAGGGACAGGAAGGGAGTGCGATCCTAGTGGAGACTTACTAGGACTCTGGTAGGTTCTTGGTTACAACAAAGGAGTAACTTGAGCATAGTGGGAGTGAGCTCAGAGTTCAGATGATGGGGGAACGAGAACAAGATAGTTTGTTATTGAGACTGGCTGTAGGGCCAGTCTCTTATACTGCCCTGTATCTATTTGTACATGTGTGGCAGTTAGTTATATGCGTATACACAGCCCTGATAACTGATAAGAGGGATAAAGGCCATTGGCCGATAAGGTGTATCGCAATAGTGGTATCATATGGTGTCAGAATGACGCCATAGATAAGAGATAAGCGTCTAGACCCATGATGTCATAGTGACGTCATAGATAAGGGTCTAGGCCTTCATAATATGAATAGCGTAAAAGAGACAAATGGAAATGGCTCTAGAACCTGGTATCAGGATAAGAAGATCCGAATAAGAAATACCAGGATTTCCGACAGGGGCCATTGTGCTCATCATTGGCACTGGCCCAGTGGGATTTGGCACTTGCTGCTGCTCTCTCTCTTCACCATCATGGCTTTCAAGTTCATGATTTCATCATCGTCAATGCCATATCCCAGGGGAAAATTAGTTCCCAGGCAGTTGTAGTTCATGCTGCCACTCTGGAGGTAAGCTGTCTTCGTTGTTCATTTTCTCTGTGTTCAAGTCATATCTATTTTGTATAGGCATTGGACATGATCGGTTGTGGGGACAACATCACATTGCAGGGCACCAAAGCTACTGCATTCAATGTTGGAACTCATTCTGCAATGCTTATTAGTCCCCATGTCAAGAGTCTCAGACTATATACTTGACACCTGCTAGCTAGCTTGGGCGTCACCATCTATCGACCTCTGAAAGTGGTCGGGCTAAGGTGTGAATATGCGGAATCCACGATTCAGTGATGTGACCTTTCATCACAAAAGTTGTGTAAACAAGATAATCTCTTATATACGCCATCATGCCTTATCGTAGCAGTAGCACCCCCCGAGCGTTGTCAAAATGCCAATAGAGTATATCTGGCCATTTTGAGTAACTGCCATGATGACCAGGTCCTCGCATCTGCTAACTGCTCGCATCCTGCTGAAGCATCTCAGGGCACATATTGTTTGACCAAGTACATATATGCAGCCTGATGCTCTCCAGTTAGGCCACTGGTCCTCATCCCTCCTTTGAACCTTGATATTTGCAGATAATATGTAGACTATATTCTTGACAAGAAGAATACATGACCTATTGTCTACCCTATAATACAGACCACGACACAATGCGGAGCACGAGACACGATACAAATGGAATACTGGGGATGTCGAACGAGGGGATGCAGACTCGATGCAATAAAACTTGATGGTATGAGGGTGATGGGAGCACGACAGTCAAATGAGACAGCCAAGCATAATGCAGAGAATCTGGAGGGCAAATGGACGAATGGTGGAGACCGGCAACAAAAGGCAATAATGGAATGATGGATTTGTCGAGCGAAAAACGATATGGCAATCAATGATGGGCTACCTCGACAGAATGTATGGTGCAGCATGGGAAGAAAACCTGCCGAAAACGAGTCAGTATGGCAGAGTCATAATCAGTAAACACGAACCTTTACTTGAGGTAGTCTTCTTCTGAGTCTTGTTTGTCACAGGCATAAGTGGTAGTTGAACGAGTTCATCCTTATCTGTTAGAGGACTATGGGGAGCAGGCAGTGCTCTATAAGAGGGCGTAATCAGGCCAGGAGTAGTCGGCGGGCCAGTGGGAACAGTCAGCCTGGGTGAAACAACCCAAAAGGCCTCAGCGTCAACTGGGCTCTAGGGAATCAAAGACTAATCAAAGGCGCACCGAAGGCACTAGCGGTCGGTTGCGGAGGTATTCTCACTGGCTGAGGTGGGGAAAAAACCAAGAGAACTAAACTAGAGTTCTCTGGCTGGGACTTGCGCCCTTATATACTACTTCATATGTATGTACATGTTTGTATCGGATCTACCGATGATTGTTCTAGAGTATTCCGGATCCTAGTGGCATGAGGTGGAAGCGTGCATCAAGCACAGCCATGAAATGGAAACGAAGCTGAACATAAGGCGACCACATGGCGGTGGCAGAATGGAAGTGAAGAATAGGAGGGCATAGCCGTGCACTGCACGGAAATGAAAGGAATGAGGAGTGCATGCGGCATAATGTGAAAGGAGAAACATAGGGACAGTGTAGCTGTCATAGGTTGATCTGATAAGATAAAGAAAAGAAAGAAAACGACTAAGTCCATTGTGCTGATGTTAGGTGTACTGAGCCGTAATACTGGGAGGACCAGTGGGAACGGTTGAAGGGCCAGAGAGAACAGTTGACAGCTGTGCAGACCGCGTGACATCGGGGGATGGGGGAATCACCGGAACTTGAGCGGACGGTCTGGGAGCCACAGGGGCTATGGAATCATTTGCGAGTGGATGATTTGGACAAAGAGAAGGATCTATAACACTCATCGGAACTTCAAGTTGAGTGGTCGATACAGGAGCTTCGGGAAGTGGAGAATCGTCTGCAGGTGCAGGATTCGACTCGGAAATGCCATTAGCAGCCTGTGGCTGAGAAGTCTGGGCTGCACGGTGTGCTTGCATCTGAGTGTGCATGCAATCCATCATGGACATGCAAGGTGCAGGGTTGCTGTTTGTAGTTGTAGCTGATGAGGAAACCTGATGGCCCTTCTTGCTGTCAAACAATTCCCTGTATGAAGTAAGTTAGGGTATAAATTGCTCAGTTCAGGTGAGGGAACGTAAAAGCCTACATATTCCACCACTTCAGCAGATCGTTCCTCCACTCTGCCTCGGCATCGCGGATGAACTGGACAATGGCCGCATACAGTTTTACGTAGTTGAGGGTACTGTCTATTTCATTCCACTGGCTCATGGAAGAGATTATGAAGTGTGCCTAGAATAAGACCCTTAGGTCAAAGGGATGTCGATTAACCAAAATAAGCAGTTACTTGGACACAAATGTATGCGATATGCTCAGCCTCCACAGTCGTCATGCCATGCAAGATTGCATTGTTTGAGCGCCCGCAACAGGAAGCACACTGAAGAGCATGAGACAGTCCCAAAAAGATATGTCGACCAACCTAAAAAAATTCAGGTCCTAAGTGTTGACCAAGGCAAGAGAGCAGCTTACCCAAACAAGGAAATAGCTGCAAAAGAGTCCGTTATACATCATGTTTGGGTCAAAGTCGTCACCAGGCCTTTCCCCTGACCAAAAGAGAGAGGGGAGATTCTCTGCCACCATGGGGAGCACACCTGATGCCAGATCTTTGCGAGCTCTACAGAGTGGATGTATGATTCAAATCACGCAAGAAATTGATCAACACTTACTGGGCAGGGTCCTCATCAAATGATTCGAGATGTTCCACAGGGCAGAGCCAATGAGCTAGAATCAGATGGTTCAAACCCATTTCAGCTTGATCATTTGATGTAACAATGGGTGGATCGAGTGAATTCGGCTTATTTGAATCTGGCAGTGCATAGCGAGGGACGGAGCTCTTAAGGTGGCTTGCATCAGTTGAACATATGGCCTTAATATGACCATTCATCTGATCGTCGAGAAAAGGATGGATATATGCACATATAGTGAATGATGAAGGCGCACCTGGATACAAATGGAAGCCAACTCGTCACTTTTGGTTGGGTCATTGATCATTGCCTTGAGAGTTGGCGCAATCTGAAGAATCTTGTAGTATGTCCGGACAATATGCTCTCTTGATTCAGGTGGTCTGTAAACGTTTATCTACTAATCTCAAAACTCTATGACTATGAAGCGTACTCACATTTGACTGAGGGCTTCCTCACGCACTTGCCTTTCAGTGTCGTCCTCATCCAACTCACCATGCTTGCTTGCTTCGTCTTGCTGAATAAGCTGGACATTCTTGATTACATTGTCAACATTGCAGTTGAAGTCTATGCAACATGCGATTGTGTGTGCGGCTGAAATGAGTGGGTCACTGGACCTCTTCTTGGACTTCGACCTGAAAAGTCACACAATGGTGACATCTGTATCTGGTAGTCTTGTGATGACCTACTTTTGGTTATTGTTGGGCTGGATCTCGTTGTTGGTGAGCTCCTCAGCATGAGCCTGAGGCATGATGGTGGTGGCAGTTGAGGATCAAGAGATGAGAATAGCGCATCAATACTTCGAGCCCTCACTGAGGCATGGAAAGATTCCTTATCTCCCAAGATTCGGTATGAGTTAACCGCTTTCTTTCATATGTCCCACCCACCATATCATCCTTGTAGTGGTGTGTCTATTGGAAACCTCTAGATATACAGTGACTCCAAAAACCCTTTCCATACTAACTCCAATTGTGGTGCGCGCAGCGCACCACCAAACAGCGTGGGAATCCTGCTTAGCTTTGGCGGTGTTATAAATAGTGCATACCCCTGGCTACAATATTGCCCCCTATGTCACATGATTCGGTTCACAGGGCGTGGAGATATGATCAATGAAAAACAGCAGTACCATGGAAAGGGTTTTTGAGCTTTTGAAATCAAGGGGGTATTTGGATATTATTAGTGCTTGATATGGCCTTATTTCACTCTAAGACCTTCCATAACCCTTCTAGACATGTTTTAA
>JBBPRK010001245.1:0-13733 GCA_038093075.1 Boletus patriciae | reverse complement strand
TCATGGGGACTAGGTTGCACAGTCTACTGGAAACCGGGACTCTGGTCATGCAGCTGAAAGACCAAAGGGCAACTGTCCAAGGCATAATGTGCTGGTGCCTTCCTGATGAAACCATGATCCTATTGATAATTGCTAGTGCTTTTAACCATAACTGGGCTGGACTGCTTGTAACTGTTCCACTTGGCCCAGGTAGGGACAAGCATAGACTCAATTGAACTAGAAGTTTGAGCACTGAAGCAGATGCCTGAGGTTTAGAGGTTTCAGAGAAGCACACACTCAATAGTAGGGCGAGGACTAAGAGAGATCCAATGTCAAGGCGTTAAGACCAGGTATATTTGATGGAGTATTGAGTAGCTCAAAGTTAAGTAAAAGTGCAGGTATTGCACTAGTTTATTTAATGGAGACATACTGTGCATGGACCAAGCTGTGCCAGTTCAGGCAAGGAAGAGAGCTGTGTGAACACAGAAATGAAACAGCATCCGTGGGAGAAGGGGATAATCCCTGAGAAGAAAAGATAAGGTTATGCATAGCCATGTGCAGCATGTAAGAAAAGAAGTGAGCACATTGAGGCAGGGCAAGGCATGAGCTTGGCCACAATGTAAGCTCTTTAGAGCAGTGTGCAAGGCAAAGCTCCCACACTTCTTTCTTTTGAGCTCCTTGCACCAGCGCTGCCACCAACTGCAGCCTGACCTTGAGCTTCATTGCACCAAGCATCATCCCACAACTTCTTTTAGCAGTCACTTCTTTCACAGACACTTATTTGCAGACACATTTCCTTCCTTCCTTCCACCCCTCCAGTCAGAACATCCCAGCATGGGCCCAGTTCAGGAACCCATGCCTGACTTTGCAGCCGAAGATGCATTTCTGCTATGGGATGTGCTCATGGTGGCGTTCAGTTGGAATGAGGAAAGGGCAATCCAGCACTTGGAGGAGACCTGGCGACAAGGACACCTGCAGCAGGACCCACCAATCCCGCTGCAATGCACCCAACAGGAGGAGGACCAAGAGCAGGACCAGGACAAAGGAGCCGAAGACCCAGGGGACCTTGTCAAACAGGCGCAAGACAAGAAGAAGATGCACCCCCACCTAACATCATCACCTTCCACCCAGTCCAATATGTGCTGTATAAGATCCCAGTCTACAAATATGTAGAGCTATGGTACTTTACAAAGGATGGTTGCTTCAAAGCCATACAGAAAGCCCACTTGCAAAGTATCACTTGCCGAAGTGAAGTGGCACAAATATTTATCAGCCCTACACAAGTGGTCAGCCAAAAGAACACACACCCTCCACAAGGCACAGAAGCTACTCAGCAAATTAACACATGGATCGCAAATTCTTTCTGAGGGGTGCCCACACCTTGCCAACCTAGAAACCATGTTAACCATATTCAGCCACAAGCCCTTCATTCCTTCATTCCTAATCAAGATGGTATTTCACCTCCACTGCTGGAGGGCCTTTCCTTAGATTGGCATTGCAGCCTGCTAACCTCGTCACATTGGAATTCCAAAGCAATCTCTCTTCTATCCCTCAATTTCTACAACAATCTCAAAGGCGGTGTGTACTGAGATGTTATCTTCGACACTCAAACCATGAGCCTTCAAGCCATTCGTAAGTTGTGCGAACAAAAACTGGTTCGAATGTACCAAGCCCACCGAATGCAGGCCAGGATCAACATTGCTGCTGCCGATGAGTGAACTCAGGTGATGGCTCAGATAGCTGTGAAGGAGGAAAAACATTGGAAAGGTGATAGAATGATTGCCCGTCACCATGGGGTATGTTATCCTTTTAAGTGTTGCCTTTTATTTTGCCTCACACTGCTGGATGTAAAGACACTCACGAGGCGCAAAAAGATTGCATCACAGAATCGTTCCCGGGATCCTGAGAAGTGGAATGCCATTCATAAGATTATCAACACACTTGGTGTTGAGGGTATAAGTGGTGACAAGACTGATTGCCCTCCCGCTTTGAAGCCGAAAGCCCTGCAACATCTTGAGCTCCCTTGGATCAACTGTGGCATTTCCTGTCTATTTCAGTCTGTGGAGACTTACGAATCAGCTCACAGAATGGAAAACATGTTGAAACAGATCAGAAATTCATCGTTAAAGCATTATTGGAAGGCAGGGAGGAAAGAAGCAAAACCAGCCCCAGTCCTGGGGCTCCCTCACAACTGGTATAACGACGACTGGTTCCAAGGTTTGACCATTGGGGCCTGCTTGATGCTCTCTGGCTGAAAAGACATCACAATTCCTGGTCTGGTACATAAGTTCAATGTGTATCATATTCAATTCCCAATTCATGCCTCACACAGGAGCCTTACGGAGGAGCCTTACCGTAATCCGTCAGTGGCACTCTCAGGGGACCACTGAACGGCCCACCTAGTGGACTCCTAATATGCTGTTTGCACATATTATTAATCAATCGTTGAATTTGTGTGCAGACCATTTCCTTAGTTATTTTCCAAATATGTTTACCTTAGGATCTGCCTTCCGAGCCTGGAGCTGTATACCTGACCAATGTAGACTTTGTCTACAAATATGCACAGCTGTGATACCCTAAATAAATGTTCCAGTTTGCATTCATATTATATTTTGTGCATATTCTGGCTATTGTTTCAAATCTGATAACCCTTCATTACCTTGCAGACAAGGTTAACCTATATTGGGTAGACTCATGCTCCATATGTTCTGATATAGTCATTGTGTACATATCCGTAACACTTTGCAAAATCTGCTTATCAATTTGTGAGGGGAACAAAATTATAAACTCAGGTGCAATAAGTTAACTGATAAGTATTTGATTTGTTCGTTTAGCATTTTCGGCTGTGTCTCAGGTGTTAGTTGTGACCCCGAGCTACACCACCCCATCTCCAACATGCACAGAAATCCAATGGACATTTTTTCTTTCCTGTGGGAACATGCAAGTGATCCTGCAGTAAAGATGCTTTCGTTCCACCGTTCCCGTTCCGCTACTGATTAGATTACAGTCTGTTATCCCCAAGTTAAAGGACCATCTATTGTACCATTTATTCAATCTCAACTTCGAAGCGGAGGACCACATCTTCACTGATGACCAGCACAATAGTGTTCAAATTCTGGATAATCAACTCTACTCCGTGGCAACCATGCATGTCAATTATACAACATACGACGTATGCAGAGAGCAAGACATAGTCAATCCTCATACCTACAATAATGTGATGGTGCTCTCACACGAAACCAAACATGGCCATCACCCTTATTGGTTTGCCCACGTGCTGCAGGTGTTTCATGCTCATGTCTGCCATTGTGGAGCAGAGTCACACAATTTGTCGGTGCAACCTATGGAAATCCTTTGGGTCCACTGGTATGGAATTGTCCCTGGTCACCACTACAGATCAACATGCACACGGCTACTGAAAATCAGTTTCGTTCCAGACTCAGACTTGGCCGCTTTTGGGTTTCTGGATCCATCCCTTGTCATTAGAGGGTGTCATCTCATTCCGGTCTTCTCTGATGGGCATTCTTCTAATTTGTTAAGAGTTGGTCATTCACTAGGCCGGTGTTATGCTTAGCCCGGGTAGGGATAAACGTAGACTCGATGGATCAAGGGATCACCCTAAGGTTTGTCCTTTAGGGGTTCAAGCGTCGAGACAGATGCTGGAGGTTCAAAGGTTATGAGGGAGCGTCGACTCAGTAGTACGATGGGGACTAAGAGAGATCCAAAGACTAGGAGTAATAACCTTTGGTATATTTGAGGTGATATTGAGTAGGTCAAAGTTAAAGAGAGAATACAGGAAGTACAATGATTTATATAGTAAGAGAAAAGTGCGCATGGATCAAGTAACGCCTGCCCTAATCAAAGGGACACGTCATCATAGAACAAGAGAGAACATGATGGAAGTGATGAGCAAAGGGAACTACGTAATTGGTGTAAGAGAACCAATAGGTGGAGATAGAGGTCCGAGGAGATAGCAAGGAATCGATGAGGACAAAAGGAGAAAGGTAAGCAAAGAAAGAATATAGTAAAGGAAAGAAGCAATCGTAACAGCCGGGACCCAAGCAAAGTTAATGACTGGAGTGCTTACTATGTGAACATGTAAGAAATCATCTATAATTCTGTGGACATGGCGTGCAACTGAGTCCATTAGCTTCATCGATAGGGACATGTATATGAGATACAGTGAGTCTGGCATCAGACATTGTCACAACCTCCTTCCAAAGGGTAATGATACTGACAAGTCAGAGAGCACTGGTGATCAAATACAGTGACTCCAAAAACCCTTTCCATACTAACCCCAATTGTGGTGCGCTGCGCAGCGCACCACCAAACAGCGTGGGAATCCCGCTTAGCTTTGGTGGAGTTATAAATCGTACATACCCCTGGCTACAACATTGCCCCCTATGCCATGTGATTCGGTTCACAGGGCGTGGAGATATGATCAATGCAAAACAGCAGTACCATGGAAAGGGGTTTTGAGCTTTTGAAATCAAGGGGGTATTTGGATATTATTAGTGCTTGATATGGCCTTATTTCACTCTAAGACCTTCCATAACCCTTCTAGACATGTTTTAAAACAATTTACAACATTCCTTAGCTGATCTCCTATTTCACCCCACTTGAGCCCCTTTCCACAAGCATGGATCTGGATTCATACTCTACAAGCCTGCTCTACAGCCAAAACCAGAGATATTCAATAGTGTTCAGGTGAGGAGACTCTGTGTGCCCAATCAACATCCACAATTCTTGTTCCCCTAGCCAGTCCTTGACCTTTTTGCAGGTGTGCTTGTAGTCATTATCCTTCTAAAAACAGATATTAGAAGGGATGAGCTTATAATAATTGAGGTGTGCTGTTGTTTATCCTTTACAATTAGAAGGGAGAGGTTCCTATCTATCCTACCATCAATTCTGGTAGCAAAGCCAAGACCTTACTAATGTGTACACTTCCATATTGTCAAACAACCATATTTAAACTTTGCCATTCTATCCACCAACCCACACATAATCATGCTTACTACATGCACATGTGGATATGTCACTTTGTGTTGGTGGGACAGAAGATGCTACTTGTTGTAGCCAGGGGTATGTACTATTTATAACTCCACCAAAGCTAAGCAAGATTCCCACGCTGTTTTGTGGTGTGCTGCGTGTACCACAATTGGGGTTAGTATGGAAAGGGTTTTTGAAGTCACTGTACATAGAAATTGATGAGGATGAGGACAATGTCTATGGTGGTGTGGATGGTCACAATGTGGGGGCAGAGGAGGAGAAGGAAGAGGAAGAGGAAGAAGGCAGTGATGCAGACAACTGCCCCTCCTCAGAGGATGCCTCGGGCTGGGATGGACTTGAAGAAGACTTGGATGATGACTCAGACTTGGGCGAGATTGATTTTGATACCTTGTTTTAGTTCTGCAGTAATACATACATATGCCCCCTATCAGCACCATGATCAATTGTTCTAGTATACACTCATCACATGTAAGTTCTATCTTTGGTTAAATTTTTATAAAAAGAACTGGCCATTCCTGAGGTCCACCCATTTAAACATTGTCCTGATGACCAACAACGAACACAGGGGCCATGTTAACAGGCATACTGCTAGTCCAAGATTGATCCAGCGCCCACCCTATCATGGGTTACATGGACCAGGTTCGACTCATAGGGCATGCTCCCCTTCAATTCATTCCTCACCAGGACCTGTAAGGTCACCATCACCTACTAGTACAAGCTCAGTGGAGGACTCTGAGCCATCCCCCTTCTCACCTCTGAGTCCTCCACACTCAGGTTCTCTCTTCGCGCAGAGCTATCAGGGTTCTAGAGCACCAGTTTCTCCTGATTGGCTGAAAGGATCATTGCTTTGCTCCCTCCATTTGAGGCTGAGTGAGATGAATATGGACCCTCAAGATGTGGACTACTTTGTGCATATCCTTGTTTAAGCACTGCCTGATATGAAATTTACAATACATCCAGATGAGCTCGCTTCAACTTGACCCAGCTGCTGACCTTCTCTGGGCACAAAAGGTATAGGTTATTCCCACTGCTGTAATGGAGGCTGCGGATGCTGAAGTGATAGCTGCTGACAAGCAGCTGGTGAAGTTGCATGGCTGATCTCATGTCCTGCAGATTGGAGCAGTTAAGGGAGCAAGCGAAAGTTGCTCGTCAGAATAAAATTATTATGGATAAAATGTATGAGGTTGTTGCATCGTGATCCTCTTGATTATGTATGATTTGTATGGTTACTATTCGTAATCCATCAATTCCCCTGTACTCTCGATACTTTCCCCCTGCTTCCCACCAATCACAAAATAAGCCCCTTTGCTCTGCAATGGCTTGAGCATACCGGTGGTCGGCATTTGGGTCAAGATGTCATACAGATTCGGATATAGCGATGAACGGCGATTTCCACTAACAACGTGTTTACGTGGGATACACACCTCACCTCAACCATACGCTTCTGCTCGTCCATTTGTCTTGTTGTTGTTGCACCTCTCGTCTTCATGTCATCACGGTTCTGCTCGATATCAGCCTCAGCATGTATGTAAACAGAGATAAACAGAAACATACCACTGTTGCAATGACCCTACTACTGTGACTAGGTTGACAGCTGGGATCAGACAACTTCAAGTTGGCCTTGTTGTATGTGCATTGGATTTTTTGTCCAAGTTTGATGGCTGATGATAGAGGATGCGCAAACAACAGAAAGCTTTCTGGTACTGCATGGAATTACATGTCTGGCACTGGGTTGCATTGGCCGGCAAATAGTACCTCGTGCAAACTTTCACTGGGGTCGGAGTAGTGAGTGTTGGTGTGTTAGTCAGAATGACCCAAAGTCGGTGGCTGGTTTTATTCTGATACAATTCACCAGCAGGGTCTAGATAATACTTTACCTCCACCTAGAACATTGCTTCAGGCTCCCTGCCACCCCGTTTTTGGTTAGTTATGTGGGTCTAAGCAGTCCTTGGCCACCGGGTTGTTGTCAAGCACTGGCAGGTGGTTCCTTCACTGCAGCATGGATCCCATGCCCACCACAGTGGTCCCTCACTTATTCATAGTGCACCAGCCAAGTAGTCTCTACGATGGCTATGGTGAAACGTGGTGGTCTTCGCGTCTCCTCAGATGTATAACTGTTCTCACAACATGTTCTTGCCAAGGAATACCGAGCATTCGCTGTTCGTCAATTCTACTATAACATTTAAGTTGGTGCGTCCTGATGTCCTTTGCTGATGGTGGCAATCTGGCTATTTACTGATCATGCAATAGTAGTCACCTCAGTCCCTGCCTCTCAATCCTCTGCCATGTCTTGCTGGCCTATTGGCTCTGCAACTGCATCTGACGGAAATGATAGAGACCAAGAGTGTCTGTCCTGGGAGAAGCGCTGAATTAGGGGATTAGAGGACAAGCTCGAATGACTTCGCTCATGCAGGGAAGAAAAACGATCGTAAGCTCACAATTGCTTTCTCCTGATTGATTGCCCACGACACTGAATACCACCAGGAATTCTGCCAGTATTATTAACAAAGGGTGCACATTCCGAAGAGTCGTCGCCTTGTTCAATAACCTGACTGACCTTGTCCGTGAGCACGATTGATGGATGGAAATTGTGGAGGAAGGCTTGAATGATGAGGATCACCCGTTTCTGCATTCCCCTGGATTGCTTGAGTTTTTTCTGTGGATCAAAGCTCAATTGATGGATAGCGAAGCGGTCGAGCTTGAGAGAACATTCAAAGAGGTGAGTAGGCATCCACCTTGAATACAGTTCTGGTGTACAATGCACCACAGATATGAAAAGGTGGAGATGGGGCTTGCGGTGATGACACCTCCGTTACGAAAAAAGAGCTTGTCAACTGGCTTACCACTATCTATGGCTCAATTCATCTGGTTATCTCACCAGCCATGGAGTCAGACTGCAGCTTGGACCATGACATCACTGGACATCTTCTTTGTCCTATTGAGTGTGACTGAAACGACCCAGAGTAAGTGATTACACTTTATCCACTCACCCTGCTGACAAATGGTTAGAGTTAGGAAAAATATTTGTGAGCACCACCCTGATTTTTTGGTAACCAATGTGCCTTGGCCAAGGTTCCTGTATGATATGGGATGCCAGTATGATTCCAACAACATTGAAAAAGGCCTATTCAAGTCTATATTACTGCTGAAGGTAAGCATCCCCACTACATCAGTGGAGATTCCTATTGATTGTGGCTTGGACGTGGCTTGGACCTCAGACCTTCAAGTTGATTTTTACTTCCCCATCCTCAGCTCAAGAAGTATCAGTGAGTGAACATTCCAAGACACATAACGCAGGCAGGTGCTGGCGCTCATCCACCGACAAAAGCACACGCTCTCATGTCACCACTCTCATCGGTATGTGCTCCGTCAAGCCTGGTGCAATTGCGTACACTGCGGTACAGGTACAGTTATCGTGAGACTTATGTTCACACACTGACAATAAAGTTGTAGCTTTGTTTCACACTGTCCAGCCTCACCTGTTGGCGACTTATTGATGGCGACTTCCATGTTCCTGCATTCTACCAAAGTATTATTGATTATTTTAAGGCTCCCCCTGGCCCAGTTGCAAAGGCCTGGATCCAAGAACTATTGCTTTGATGGGATAGGTATGAGGCTGCAACACAATCCTGTAGTTTGTTGCTAAACCACACAGCAGGAAGGCTTTTGGACCTCATCGGGAGATCTCCTGCACTGCCAAACAGGTGGCTTCATCATCTATTGCATGCCTGGTGGCCCAGCACACCATGGTGGAAGTGCCGCCACAAGAGCACAATGCAGCGATAGTGACAGTGCAACAATGATCATGTGATTTGAACTGCGCCATGCACTTTCTCATCAAATAGTCACATAATTACTGCCTGTCTCTAATTTCCTGCATTTTGTATATAGCAGATCCTAATATCAGTGCCCATTCCCCATGTGCATTATTCTATTGATGTCGAAGTCAGCATATAGTTCTTGGTGTGTATCTTTACACATTAATATTCCAATCATGTATGGGATTCTAGATAAAATAAAACAGATGATCTCTTGGAATGTCTATAGATGATGGAGAAATTAGCAATTCCATTATCCTTAGTATTGTCATATCATAATCTCAATGTATGGTGTATCATGGATAGAGACCCCCAATGTAGTCATAGATGTGTCTCTCTACACATTAATATTTGTTGGACTCCACTGTACGTCCTTACATGATCTTGCACTATTGATACACTACTCGTGCTATATCTTGCTATCCTACATTATCTTGTTATTGCAGCGTGTCACCAAGCACGTGGCTTGTTATTCCTTATTTGTTATTGCATGTAACATGTTCGTTTACATCATTGACCTTGGGCGATGCATTCCTCAGCTGTACTACATCCGTGGGCTAAGGTATGCATCCACTGATTCCACTTGTTGTAGCATCACTAACAGCTACCCTAGTCATCTGTGTCTTAGGTTTCTTCAATTTATGAGCCCTGAGCCCACCCATTAGGCAGCTCAAAAACACGAGGAACCAAGATATGTACAAGGTCTTTCAAACATCCATTCGAGTGATCAGGACCTCAATGAATTTGCGCACGTCAGGACTAGCGCATCATGGGGAAATTTGAAAATGTTCCGGAGTTAATAGGAATGGAAAATTACTACGAATGGTGCCGGCAGATGGAACATCTACTCCTGGGTGAGGGGGTGTACAACCATGTCAGCAATGGAATGGACCCAACCGACTATATCAAGTTTGCAGTCGAAATGCCCCAACCACTTTTTCCAGACATGCCAATGAGTTGTGAGAAGGAGGAGATGCAGAAGTGGATCACAGATGATGGATTAGCCAAGTCCATCATCCTGAGAAAAGTCAGTTTCACCGTCCTGTCAATCATTCCTGACGATGTTTCCATTACTGCATGGGAAGTCTGGGCCGTTCTAGCCAACCTCTACGACTGAAGTGACATTTCCCTCCAATTCACCATTTGGAGTCAAATCACGAGCTTAAAGATGCAGAGCACCGCCAACGCAGAGAAATATGTGGCAGCACATACTGCTGCAAATGAGTGCCTGGCGCGCATGGGCGTTAGACCACCAGAGGGAGATGCCATCTATGCACTGCTGTGAGGACTACCATCCAGTGGGTTATGGCCTCTAGTATGGAAGACTATCAAGTTGGAGATGCAGCAAAATGCTCAGGCACTGCAAACCTATGAGGCAACGATGGGTGTGGGTGGTAGCTTGCCATTCAACACACACATCAGGGGAATGAACATGGCACCTCCCAATACCTTGTCGCTCCGATTCAGTGCGACCAACCCATTCCTCGCCCTCATGCATAGCGCAGCGCTAGTACGCCCATACATCTTCCAAGATGCTGCGTCGACCATCATCAGTGAGGCCACTCAAATGCTACAAGAGTCAGGCCCCCCCGGACCAGGATCAGAGTACGTGAATGTCGCACAGAGTCCAAGGGGAGATAACATCAACCTGGAGACTGGCCTACGTAAGACAAAGAACAATCCGAGTGGGACCTACTGCACACCAGGCTGTGCCCCACAAAAACGTTGTGACCATGACACACGGCACTGCTATGGTGTAGGGGGTGGAATGGAGGGGCAAGCTCCTTGTCAGAAAGCCAAAAAGGAGAACAAGGAGAAACAGGCTGTAGCCAATTCCATCACGCCCATTACAGCAACTGCAACAGAGACGACAAATGGTTGCATACCTCCCCCTTGTACAACTCCCACTACCACTAATGGCATCCCAACAGCCGGAACTGTAGCAGCAGCCATCTCTACTCCCCCAACTGACCACCACTTTCACAAGCTCTCTTGTGTAGCAGTCGAAAGTCTCACTCCACCTGAGATAGTGGCTCTTTCACATGCAGCCATCACTACCATTCTCGACTCAGGTGCTACCGGCTACCCCATCCATGATCACAGCTACTTCAGGTCATATGTTCCTGATCGAAGCGTACAAATGAAGACAGTGAATCATGGGATGCTTGAGACAGAAGGACATGGGGATTGCGTGGCACTACTCACACTAGGCGACAAATAATTCTGTTTACATCTATCGGACTGTTTATACGTGCCTGGAGCAATGGTGAATCTCCTCTCGGTCGGAAGGATGACAGCAGCAGGTTGGGAACTTCGATTTAAAGAAAATCCTAGTCGTTGTGAGCTCTATCATTCAAATGAGCACCTGGGAGATGTTCCAATGAAGTATAACCTCTGTCAGCTGTCAATCAAATTCCTTCGTCCCATTCAACCAGTCAAACCATCCACTGTTGGCACACAGTTTGTTGCATTCATACCAAGCAAACGGACATGGGATCTCTGGCATGCTCGCCTTGGTCATCTTGGCAGGGATCTGGCAAAGATCGTTCCCTCCATCACCACCAGCATCGAGCTTGACACTTCTCCCTCGCAGTCGTGCTGTGAATCTTGTATCGTTGCAAAGCACCCGCACCGCCCCTTTCCGCTCTCGTTGACTCCACCAGCTTTACGATTCCTAGAGCTTGTGCACACCAACATTTGTGGGCCATTTCCCACTGCAACACTCCATGGAAAGCACTACTTTATAGTCTTTCTCGACGACTGCATGCACCTACTTAATGTGCAGCTCCTGGCAACGAGAGACCAAGCACTTGACGCATGGAGGATAGTTCAGGCATGATGGGAGAACAAGTTCAGTTGATGGGTTGCAGCACTACAAAGCGACAATGGAGGAGAGTATATCAGTGCGGAGTTTGAGCAACACCTACGAGAGCAGGGAATTGAGCACCACAAGTCGGTACCCTATGCACATCAGCAGAAAGGCCAGGCAGAGAGGGCGATTCGCACCTTAGAAGGTTGTGCACTCACCGCACTCACACAGGCACGACTGTCAGCCGGTTACTATGGAGAGGCTGTTCTCTATGTTGCCTATTTATGGAACATCTCACCATTGTGTGCGCTGCTGGGAATCAAAACACCGTTTGAACCTCTACATGGGAAGAAACCCGATCTATCACATCTCCATGTGTTTGGGGTGCAGTGCCTCGCTCGGATTCCAGTTGAACTACGCACGAAGAATGGTCCTCACTCCCACGAGGTGATCTTTCTGGGCTATCTGGATGCAATGAAGGGATGGAGACTCTGTGATGTCTGAACAAGATCATTCTTCAATGCAAGAGATGTTATCTTTGATGAAGGATCTGTTCTTTGCTCACATGACAGTTCAGAGACATTACGCATCATACCTGCTCCTCACACATCTCCCGGGACATCGTCACCTCCGATCAATGACACACCACCAGGCTCAGGGGGTGTCATTGGTGAGGACCTCACACGTTCTTCCTCCATCGGTGCCAACACTTCGTCTGACATTCCTTCCTCGCCCACAGTGGCCAGCCCGGATGTCACAGCTTCAACATCCCTTGATGTTGTGCCTGAACCTTGCCATTCAATGCGGGCTCGCATACTCACCGAGAAAGGGACAGAATATGCAGCTGAGATGCATCATCAGCGAGATCGTCTTGACGTGGCTCACGCAGCACGGGCAGGAATGCAACCTGTGATGACAATCATGATGTCTCAGAGGAAGCCATACACGTCGCAATGGCAGAGATTGCAGATGCTCTGCATTCTGATGAAGATCATGTGAATGCTGCACCAGACGGGCAAATCAATCTTATCATCACTGAGCAGGCCCACTTGTCCATTTGCAGTGATCGACATCAGAATCCCGCTGATCCTAACTATGATATGGGAATTCCTCCCACAACATACAATGAGGCTTTAAAACGTTCCGACCACGAGAATTGGCTGCAGGCCATGCGAACAGAGCTCGGGCTGATAAAGGAAATGAAAGTCTGGGAACTGGTAGAACCACCACCAGGTCGAAAGCTCATTGGCAACAGATGGGTATTCAAGTTCAAGACCAACGACCAGAAAGGAGGGGCGCATTTCAAAGCTCGTCTGCCAGTGGTGGCACAGTGGTTCTCGCAGGTTCCGGGGGTTGATTTCCATCACACATATGTGCCAGTCACTCATCAAGCATCGATCAAAATCCTCATTGCTCTGGCTACAATGCTGGACTGGGAGCTTGACTGCTTTGATGCCAAGTGAGCGTTCTTGCATGGAAAGCTGAAGGAGGACATTTACATGAAGCAGCTGAGAGGATTCGAACAGTACAGCGGTGCTGGGGTGCTACATGTGTGCCATCTCTTGTCCTCACTCTATGGGCTTAAACAAGCAGCACTGGACTGGTACGAACTCCTCTGCTCTGTACTTGTCGCACTCAGCTTCTCCAAGAACAAGGTAGACCTAGCAGTCTTTGTCTACGACACAACACTTCGCGATGGCAGGTGCATCATCTGCATCATTGCATGGCATGTGGACGATGGGCTTGGCGGCAGAAACAACCGCACATTCCTCGATTGGGTGAAGGGATGCATTCGAGAGCACTTTGGCATACAGTGAGCAACAAAACTGTTCCAATAACTAACCCCAATACAGTGCACAAAGTGCACTGCAACCACACGTGGGAATTTCGCTTAGCTTTGGTGTGCCCAAACAAAGTACAAACCCTTGGCTACAAGCCGGTCCTTGGGTCATGTAATCCAGGTCAGAGGTGATGGAGATATGTCCATTCTGAGTCACCCATGTCATTGGAACAGTTTTGTTGCTGTCATATGGAAATGTAGAATTCATATGTTGTGATGGGATATTATGTCAGCATTGGGTCATGTGATGCATAAATAGTTCAACATGATGTAAACA
>JBBPRK010001244.1:0-13738 GCA_038093075.1 Boletus patriciae | reverse complement strand
GGCGGACGAGTTCTTGCAGCCATTCTACTTTCACAAGTTGAGTGGCCGACAGCAAGGATGTGGCCAATGGGACGGTGAGTTCATACTTGGGAGTGAGGTGGTGTGTCGCAAGCGAGCTCGGAGAGGTTATCAGACTTATGCCTGAAGTTACCACTATAACTCTGGGACACGCGAGATGATGTAGAGTACCCACCCAATGCAGCACAGTCTTCGCTTGATATAGCTGGTAGAGACCGCGCAGGCGGAAGAAAACATGCTATACGTCGCCATTGTACCCTACCATATAGGTCAGAGATGGATAACACTATCCACGGAGACAAGTCTCACTCAACAGATACCCCCACCACTATATTGATCTTGTCCCCAGACTTGAGTGCGGACGAAGACGAAGGATTAACGATGACGGCTTGACCGTCCCGGTCAATCGACATTGCTTTATCCTTTGCATTGTATATCTCCAACGTCGGGACAAACGATGGGTTGGGCTGAAGGTCATGTACAGTTACACCGAGAGTCACTTCAATCACTCCTTTGGACACGCACCACGTCGTCTTGCGTACAAGGTCCCACCGTGAACTCGCAATGGTCACGGGATATCTTCTTGTTGTTCACTAACAGCGGTTTATCTCGTCGACCGAGGGCAATCTTGCGACCAGTCTTGAGCAACTTTGTCTCTGGGGCCAAGTCGTTGACGAGAGCGAGAGATACATGGTCGAATACTCACTGGTGGTGGTGACATCCCCACTCCCGGAATCGAAAGGTCCTGTTATTAACCACATTGAGCAACAGAGGAGACTGCTAATGAGGCGCCTGAGCGCGACGCGGTCATGAAGGTACGCACGTGACCCGTATCACTGCTGACTAAAGCTATTTAACCCCTGTCCCAGTTCGAAGCTGCAACAATACCATTCCTCTAAGACATTATTATCGAAGTGCGAAATACTTTACAGAGCAGTGAGAATTTTTAGATACGTTGCTGTCAAAAAAAAAGTCCTTGCATGACGAGAGTCCCAACGATGCAACAACACCCGGATCACGACTGCGTCGAATGCTGATCAGACGACCCTGTGGGATCACCATTAATTAGTTCTTGCACCAGCGTATGGCTGCTGCCATTGCAATGGAGAGCAATACGCGCCCTGTGCACCCGAACTCTCCGCGGGTGATCGGCAAGCCGTTTGCATCGTTGCGGGATAATACCCGGGGTAGGTGTATGCAACCGAATACGGCATCTGTTGGGGTGGAGGTTGGCACATTTGGTAGGGCCAGGACCCACTCGCATACATCGTCGAGGAAGGCTGGTAATGATAAGTTGACATATACATGGATGCAGGTGCAGGTGCAGGTGCAGGTGTGGCTGAAGTGGAGGAACCAGAGGAAGACGATCCGGCGGACGGAAAGGTTGCAACGTGAAGCGTAGGGGTTGCGTCCTTGCTCTGCTGAGGCGCCGCTGCGTAAAGGACACGTGAAGGAAGATCAGAGGTCGTATGTAACATCACGAGGATCGCGCTCACGTTCGGGTGCGGGCTCAGATGGTTTCTGCATCACAGTCTGGCCATCAGTCTGACCGAACACAACGCTACCCCACTTAAACTCTCGTTTGATCCCCCTATCCCAAAGCACCTCAATGGATTTAGTCTCCTCGATAACGCGGACCAGCGAGACTTCGAAAACTCCGGCGCTCACGCGAATCTTGATTCGAGACATTGACGGAAGTGCAAGAAGCTCATTTCGGACCTTATCCTGCTTATTCGCTTTCTTCGCAGCCGCGACGGCCTAGCGACAGAATAAATTACGGGCAAGATAAAGCTGCGTTTCCAAATGCTCACTGGGTTGTGTTGATTACATAGTACTTGCACTTCGTTCTTCTTGATCGTTTTAAGCACGTGAGGTTCCGCATCCACAGTGGGCTGTGCGTCGTGGGCCACAGACTCCCCGGGTGTCACTTCAGAGAAAGAAGGCCCTCCGAACGAGTGAGGTAAATGAGAGGATGCTGGCTGCATATCAATCAGGATTACTTCCTTCTCAACCTCGCGCAATACGGTGTATGAAACACCATTTTGTCCTTCTCTCGCACAGGACACGTGGAATGACTTGGTACACTTTCCCTTGGTGCACTGGATACAGGCACCATGTGCCTTTTGTCGTCCCTTGGTACAAGCAGAACATTTCTGAAGCACGTCATTACAATAGATCTGATGCAAGAGAAATGGTTCCCTACCAGATGCCATCTGTCTTTCACGATTGCGTCCACCCCGAACACTCTCGACTCCAGAACATGCGAGCCATCAGGGAGAATATCTGCGGATTCCACTATATCAACCCATGTCTCGGGCACCACCTTTGCGCACTCTTCGTGCGCCATCCATCTAGTGGCATCGTAGATAGATGACAATGATTCAGGGAGTTCTCTCTTTCCTATGGGTGGATCCTGAACACGCAAAAGACCATCATGTGACATGGACACGCATAGGCAGCAGGGAAACGCTTCTGGTTCTGGAGGTTTGGGTCCGAGTTTAAGAGTGACGGAAACCTTGGAAGGTGAAGCAAATCCGGAGGCGGTTGTTGGCTTTGGTCGCTTTCGCTTCGGCGCACCATCAGCTCCTTCAGCCTTTCTCTTCGATGATGATGGTGGCTGAACAGGCGGATCGAGCATCCCCGCCTCACGGTCACGCATATCACGCAGAAGTTGATCAACGTCAATGCGAACGCTGACGACTCCTTAGACGACAAGTCACGAGAGACGGAAAGGAAATACCTGTCGGCAACGCATTGACATGCCTTTGCCCTGCGACCAAGTTCGACCCAGCTCTCTAGGGCGAAGTTGACGCTCTCTGCACAGTTAAATCCAAGGTTGAATCCGGCGTGATAACCCCGGGGGAAGGTGATGACAAACTCGTGTTCCCGCTGAACGAGGAAGTTGGGTCGGCAGGAGGACTGAGCTAGTAACGTCGGTGATGCAAGGAAGGATTTATGTCGCAAGAACTGCGGGCACTGGGATGTGTCCTTGGGGAAGTAACCTATCCCGCCAATGTCAGAAACTCGACACAGGATGAATGACGAAGGGCGCACTCTTCATCGTTGACTCGAGGGCGGCAGCTCGTCCCTGGGGTACCGCATACCAGAATTTTGGCGCGCCGAAATGAATGTAATTGATGCTAAACAGATCCATGTCCTCGACGTGCCAGGCAAACGTAGCCCTCCACATGCCAAAGTACAAGTAAGGCAAGTTTACACCGGGAAGGCCGTTCGAAGTGGAGGGCAGGAGACGCGAAAGGAAGGAAGGGAGATGGGCGACGTTCCAGACTTTGGTCTCGTCGGTGTACAGTGAACCTTGAACCAAAAGATTTCAGTTGCGTGTTGGTCGTGGGTGATTGAAGACGCACCTTGGGAATCAGCGCCATACCAAGCAGGGCGCCCCAAACCACAATTCCGCCAGTACTGGCGCTCGAGCTTTTGACAAAACTCGGTCGTGTAGTCGGCAGGAGTGGTACCTGGGGGCAACCAATCTTTGTTGGGCTCAAACACCTGCATGAAAGCAGCATCCTTGGCAGCGCGGGCGGCGAGTTGAGCCTCACGTGCCTCACGGGTCTGGGTTCGTTTGCCCTTTGGCTTTGGCTTTTCCTCTGTTTCATCGGCATCAACGTCAGCAAGATGGTCAGGGTCATCTTCTGCGCCAAGATCATCGGGCGGGTGATCGACATCAGCAGTTGGTGTGCGAGGATTGCCAACACTTGTGGGTGGGGACATGTACCCGCCACGGGACTCGTTGACAAGGATGCTGGTGGACGATTCGCCGCACTCTTCTTTTATTGCAGAGAGAGGTATTTCCTCCGGATCGACGGACTCCAATTTGTGGCTGGGAGCTCTTGTACGAGCTCTTCTTGATGGCCTGAGACCGGCGCGCGCGCTCCTTGCATGGAGGCCGACGTCATCGATGCCAGGGGCGCGGAATTCTTCCTTGTCGCAAAGCTCTGCCCACTCGCGGACGCTCATGCGCCTGCGCTTCTCCACGTTTTCCTGCCGAAACAAACCACCGCGGCCGAGCATGTGTTGTTCGATTGGGGATCTTATCTTGACATTTGCGAGTTGATCTGTGATTGAGGGCAACGCGTCGACCCTGGAGACGATGAGGGGCATTGGCACGCGGCGGGGGGAGAGTGCTCACCATTCCTTGGGTGGGATGACCTTGACGATGCCGCTTTTGAGGCCCCAGCACTCGATCTTTGTCATGTAGCCCTCAAAGTCGGCAAACTCGTCCATGGAGGGCTTGAACACGGGTATGCCGCGGTGGGCGAGCGGGTCGTCGTCGGGGTCGAGCCACGGCCTGGCATCGGAGTTTGGGGAGGGGGGGAGATGGGCGCCCTCGGCGCCAAAGAAGTGGTCGGGCTGGACGGTGGCTGCGGGGACGGGTGGGGTCGCGGATCTGGGCGGGGTCGCGGACGGGCGGGTGCTGGACATGGCGGGCTTGCTGTTCTCCACGGGGGAGGCGGCGGCGTCGACGCGAGCGGTGGGCGGGGGGTTGTCGTCGTCGTGGTCGTCGGCGGCGACGGTGACGGCGAATAAGGGCGATTCTGGGCGCTTGTCTTTCTCGGTAAACCCCGGATTATGTAATTCTCCTCTAAGAAAAACTCAATGTTATCTTGACAGGTCTATCTAACACAACTACTAACAAAATGTCGCCAGTGCCGCATCTCATGAGCATGGCCGACCTCACCGGCCCGCAGATTCTGCGGTTGGTCGGCCATGCGCACGCGCTCAAGCAGGTCTCTCTGCCCTGGCTTGCCCCGCAGTCTCGGAACCAGAAAAATGCGCGTCTGCGTATGCCCTCCCAGTCGCTCTTCAACAAGTCCATCGCCCTCCTCTTCTCGAAGCGCAGCACCCGCACCCGCGTCTCTGCAGAGACGGCCGCCGTTCTCCTCGGCGGCCGCGCCCTCTTCCTCGGCCGCGAGGACATCCAGCTCGGCGTGAACGAGTCCCCCCGCGACACCGCCCGTGTTCTCGGCGGAATGTGTCAGGGCATCTTTGCCCGCGTCGGCGACCACGAGGAGATCGAGGTGAGCTCGCCAATTCGCCTTGTTGCACCGTACAAACACCCCTCAGGAACTCGCAAAATATTCGCCCGTTCCCGTGCTCAATGCCCTCTCTTCCCTGTGGCACCCCACTCAAACCCTTGCAGACGTACTCACCCTGCATGAGCATGCTCACCTGTTCGATCCGACTCAGATTCATGATTTCGGCCCAAACAAGCCCCTCCCCTCCCTCCGCCCCCTCACAGTAGCCTACGTCGGCGACTCGGCCAATGTCCTCCACGACATGCTTGTCACATACCCGCGTCTTGGGCACAAGCTCCGTGTCGCATCCCCACCTCAACCCGCCTATCAATGTCCCAAGGCCGTGTGGGATCGTGTTACGGAGTTAGGGTGCGACAAAGACATTTGGTGGGGAAGTGACCCTCGCGAAGCCGTCAAGGGTGCTGATGTCGTCGTCACTGACACTTGGTGAGATACAAACATACTCGGGTCTCCTCATCAATGACTCATCGCCCACAGGATTTCCATGGGCCAAGAGGCGGAAAAAGAACAACGGCTCAAAGACTTTGCCGGCTATCAAGTCACAGAAGCACTTTGTCGCCAGGGTGGCGCCAACCCCAATTGGAAGTTCCTCCATTGTCTCCCACGGAAAAAGGACGAAGTCGACGATGAGGTCTTTTATGGCCCGCGATCTTTGGTCTTCCCCGAAGCGGACAACCGAAAATGGACCATCATGGCCGCCTTCGAGTACGTCTTTTGAACTGCCTCGAGTTCACCTCTGATTCTCGTCTGTTTCAGTCTCCTGTTTGGCAAATGGAATCTCACCGGCGAGCACTCGGCCGACAAGGCAACCCGGTAAAGGGCGATGAAAATTCTCTGTATTGTATCGTACTTGTGGATGTCTAGCCCTAAGTAGAAGCAATACCAAAACCATGCACAGCCACCACTTACAGGCTCGACCTGAACACTACCACAAGGCGGCCATGGCTTCACAAGCCGCTACTGCTGTGATTGTCGACGCAGTAGTAATGAAGATTTTGCACGCTCACAGCTTCGCCCGCACCTCTGCCCAAGCAATGTCCGTTCTCTCCAACTTGTTGACCAGATATCTCGTTCTCCTAGCGTCCGCTTGTGGCCAGCTCTCTGAGCTCGCGGGGCGAACAAGCTTGTCTGTTCACGACTTGGTTGCTTGTCTCGAAGAGTTTGGGACCAATTTGGAGGAGTTGGGCGAATACGGCAGCACGGAAGGGGTGGAGCTGTCTAGGTATGCATCTAGCAGCGCCAAAAGACTCGACGACCTCGCAGATTTCAGAGGTATGATCTGCTTGGTGTCTTTCACGCCTATCAACTCGTTTTTCTCCGTAGGTTACCTTGCAGAAGGACTCGTTCCCAGCGACGATCCCATCCCTCTGATTTACGCGCCGCTCCTCGAGGATGTTGCAATCATCAACGGCATCGCAGAGGACGGCGAAGAGTCTGACGATGAAATGAGCGACACTGGCGGATCGGAGCCAGTTGAAGCTGTCGACCGGTTTACAGAGCCGCTATCATATCGCGAACATCCCACAGCATCCTTCACGCCTGATTTTCTACCACCGTTTCCCGATGCCTCCCAGCCGCGGTCCCCCTCACCTACACCCGCCCCCCATGCAGTCAAGATGGAAAGACCCCCGTCACCACTTCCACAACACATTACATCGATTACTGCCGGAGACTACCTCATCCAGGTACCATACTCCGAGTCCGTCCTCGCCAACACGCCATCGTGGCATCTACCATCTCAGAGCTCTACAACACGAACGTCCAAGCCCCAACCCCCTCGCTTCCCTACGCCGTCGACCCAACAAGCTCTTTTAGCTGCCTACCACCACATACTAACCCATCCCGTCTCTCAGCCAGGGCCACCCAACCCTGCGAAACACAAGGTGGCGATGGCACTTCTCTCTCAAGTCCAACACAACGCGCGATGGGATGCGCCGTCGACCCTGTACGCGAACGTCGTGCCGTGTCCTCCTCGCATCGCAGCCATTGCACCATCCTACCCTATCGCTCACAGTGCACTAGATGATACTCGTACAGGAAAGGACACCGACAAGGACGCGGACAAGAGACCAATGCTTCCGCCTGCGCCTCCCCGGTCCGTCTTCTCCAACGACAAGCCCGTGTTTCTTGCCTCGCAACAGTCTTCGAGGCTTCCCGAGCTTGCTCGCCAAGTCCTCCCAGTGTGTATGCTTGCTTCCAAACATGCGCTCTACTGAGATCGACACATATAGGGTCCCGTGCTGTCGCGCACATCGCGCCTCACGCATCCACCGGTTCTGCAACGCGGATCGCAGAAAATTTATTACGGTCCAGGCATCCCAGCGCCGTGGAATTCGTCGCTGACCGCGTCTGCAATGCAAGGCGGAAAGGGGGAAGACGGGGGCACGACCAACGGGCAGGACGCGTCGTCGTTTACGCTTCCGGATGCGCAGATGTTTGCGACGTGGGATTATGAGACCAAGCAGTACAGTGAACCTTTGGGGACGGGTCGACGGGGCAGGGTGTCTGCGACACCGATTGTCTCGTTGTCGTCGCTCGGTAGACCTTCGAAAGTGGGCACTTGACTTTTTTGCGTTCTACATGGGTGTATTTATATGTCGAGCATGACTGTCTGCGAAGAGAGTACTAGTATGGTGTAGCAAAAAAGTGTCCACTGCGACCGATGGCTTTGAATCGTTGGTCATGACACCGCCAATGAGCGCTTGAGCTATCAGCTTGCCTTGTTCAAATCTGGCCGATTCAAGAGTTCCTCTTACCATGTCTTGGGCTACACTCCCCGTCTTCCCTTTTCTCATCGCTTTATATCTAAGTGTAAATGGAGCCATATCCCGCAAGCTGTCTCCCTCTGGTGCTATAACAGCGTTCTTGGTCGGCTTCGTATTGATGTCGACGCACGTTCGCGCAATAGGCGTGTCCCTCGTCGCGTTCTACTTGCTAGCATCCAAAGCGACCAAGCGTAAGTCATTCTATGGCTACTTCACCGTGCCCGATGGCTTGACGCGCACGCAAAGAGGGCAAGCAGCGCAAAGCTCAGCTCGAAGCAGGGAACCATAGCTCTGGCAGTGGCTACCGCACCGGATGGCAGGTTCTTTGCAACAGCAGCGCGGCTTTCGTCGCGTGCGTGATATGGAGCGTGAAATTCACCCCGGGCGCGCTACCCTGGTCCTTGCTCGCGCGAGCTATCCATGTACCTCGTGGCCCTGACGTGTACTACAGCGACGGCTGGTGTCCCATGTCGCCTACCGTAGCTGATGGGCTTTCTCGAGCCCTCGTATTTGTGACTCTGGGGTGCGTCTCTCACACCGCATGCGTCATTTGCCTCACAACGTCCTCTCAAGCCAATTCGCTTGCTGCCTCGGTGACACGCTCGCCTCGGAATTGGGCATCCTTTCGAGGTCCCCACCTGTCCTCATCACGACCCTGAAGACGGTACCTGCGGGGACGAACGGTGGGATCTCTGTCGGAGGCACGATCGCGTCAGGCATAGGTGGATGCATCGTTGGGCTCGTCCAATTCGTGAGCTTGGTGGTGGAGAACAGTGTTTGCAGAGCCGAGTGGACGAGTTTGCTCCCCACGCTGATCGGATGGGGCTCGGCCGCAGGAATATTTGGGTCCATGGTGTGTGCTCGTCTTGTCTCCGCTACCACGACCATCGTACGATCATCTGACGTGGTTTAGCTTGATTCCCTGCTTGGAGCGACCCTGCAACGTACGCGCTACTCTACGGACAAGAAATGGGTTCTCCAGGACGAATCGGTGCCCGATAAGAACGAGTCCGTCAAGGTGATCAGCGGAATAAACGTGTTGACCAACAACCAGGTTCGAGCATCGCTTCCGTTGTCGTTCGTCTCGTACCCACTGACAGGGTGCCAAAGGTCAATTTGTTGTCGTCTGCGATTACGGGGCTTGTCGTGGCGGCCCTTGCATGAAGGTCGGCACCCCTGTATTGCGAAACCGGCAGCTCGTCGGAGTGGGACATGCTTCTTGTGCTCTCAAATGCCAATAGAATACAAGTCACCTATACGCTTAGTTACCGCAGGGCCAGACCTTACGATCAAGTAGCCAGCGTTGCAAACCTTTTCAATAGCACTTGAATCCACACTACCCTCAGTACAGAGTTCCAGTTCAAACTCGCAGAACTTCCAAACACACACTAGCTATGATATGGCTTTGTGGACAATGAAAAATGTATGCAGAAATCTGTATTCTACAAAGTGCCGAACCTGCGGCTGTTGTACCGGATAGTAGTACATAGTAGCATAAATTACCTATAGGTGAAAACCGTGAATTACAACGAATCCGGTTTGACTCGAGTGGCATGATATATGGAAGATGGGAGTAATTGTTCCTGCCAGAGCAGTTTCAAAACCAATCTCTACGCCCGCGTGGGAAGTCTTGGCTTGTTCATGGAAACGTTAGAAAGATATGCGTGACACCTGCAAATAATTGTGATAACGAGGGCAAAATAGCAAATTGACCTACCACAGAAGAGAAAGATTACTGCCGCGACGAAGAGAAGGTAGGGTAACGAGAGGACCAGTATAAGTTCTCTTCTATGCATCTCCTGCAAAGAATTGATACCGAGAATTCCTGGGCTTGATCTCGCTGCGTGGCGAAATCCGAGAACATTCTCAGAGCCCGTACAAAGAACACCTGTTTGGAGTAATAGCCCGGAAAGCGAGATCGCCATTGAGAATGACAACAGTCGACCAGATTCCTGCTGTTCCGTGCAGTCAGTCCAGCGGCAGGTGTATGGCAGTACAACACTGAAGAGCGCCGTCGAGAGGAATGACACGATGCTTTGCTACTGAGAGGTGTCAGCGGTGGCAAAGATGATGCGGCTAGGACACATACGAGGACCAATAATTTGGCCAAACGAGCGTTATATCGGTCACAGACTTGCAGTCCGTTGTGTCTCTCTGCTTCTCGTCTGCGTGTCCCCAGGATGAGCCATCCCAATAAGGTGAACAAAACAGATGCCAGTAGTGATTCCGATGGGGTGGTCGACGAATTGGAAGATGGGTACTCGCTCGAGGGTGCGTCCTCAAGCTTCAAGTTGAGCGCCATGATAGCGAAATGAGGGGCGTCGCGAGAGTCCGATGGCCTTTAACAATAGTGTACTGCCAGCATTGGATACAAGAGCCACGGTGTTTGGGTGAGGCCTTTCGCTGAGCGCCTCAACGCAATGCTGTCACCACGCGGCACGGAGCGAAAATCCTCACCCAGGCCACGATACAAACGCCTGCTAGATTGAAGACCCGGGCTGTTCAACACGTTTCACGCCCACGCGCAGGACAGCGTGCGGACGTATGTGCTCCCCGTGTCCGGAACAAAGTCGAGCGATGCATTCAAGTTCTGCATTTGCATCTCGCAATATAATCGTTTTACCCCTCCCCCCATCCAAAGGTAAAATCGCATATCCATATACCAACGCGGCTCTGACGAACTCCTGAACAGTCCTCCGTCGCCCCTCCCTTCATTCACTTCGTAATGCCTCTCAATAGGTCTCAGGATATGCCTCCGGCTTGGATTGCGCCAACGGGGTTCCCAGCGTGTTTGCTTTTCGCGCTTGCCTGTCTCTCCGCTGTTGGTCAAAGGGATCTTGTTGCCTTCTGGGACTTTCTTGAGGTGGACGACGGATGGATTCGTTTTCACTCCCGTCACCGTGCCCTTTTGACTCCGGTGATGACAGTGGTTAGTGCTTGTGCGTTCTTCGTTAATCGTTCGCTGACAGCCTCTCTCAACAGCAGGGAGTGATCCTGGCAACGGCTCTCGTATTTCTGACGACATCTCCGCCAGTGCCTTTTGCTGATTACACCACTCCCAAAGCGTACTTCGCGCTATCCTCTGCCTTTGTGATGTCGCTAGCAGGCGTCGTATTCCAGCTCGCATTCTTCGGTATCGGTAACTCTCACGAGTTACCAATGCCGCATCTCCCTGAAGACGAGCTCTTGGATTCGCAACAAGGGATCCTTACCTACCTGCTCTCTTTCCGCCTTCCCTATTTGTTCGTCTTCTTCTCTCTATTGTTCCTGACAGCAGGCAAGTACTATCCACGCCATGTTATCACTTTCAGCTCTCCGAGTCTAAGCGTTACTTCTGCTGGCTATAGGCTTCATGCTTGCGTGGCCTCCAACCTTTGCTTACTTGATCGGCCTCATCCTGTTCTGTGGCAGTGCCATCGTTCTGCAACGGCGTTGTCTCCCAGTTGATTCATGGGTCGCACCGATAGTCGCAGTTATGTTCGTTCTCATTGTTCTCGTATATTTTCTCGTGATTTCTCTGGGGTCCATGAATATTGAAAACACCGGAAACTGATTTATTGCTTTACATGTGTACTATTGCTCAGAACCGCTTCCTTATTCGACGCCCTGTGTCTCGTACCCGTGGTTGAGCCACGGTTTAATTTATACCCCCCCATGGACTATGAAATAGTACTTTCAACCGCCAATAGACAAGTTGAAGTTTACACGCTTAGTTACCGCATTAGGGAAACCCATTGAGATCTTTGCTCACGTGTGTTCGATCCGCACATATGAGGCCAAACCCAACTCCATTCGTCTCCCGCTTGTCCGCCCGCTCCACTTCTCCACTTACCCTCACAGCGAATACCTGGCCATGGCCGAGCAGGCCCCGGAACCGCCAAAGCGCGACGTGCAGAACCATCTTCTCTTTGAATGTGCGTGGGAGGTTGCCAACAAGGTCGGAGGCATCTACACCGTCATAAAAACCAAGGTCCCCGTCACCGTTGCAGAGTATGGCGATCGATATACTCTCATCGGCCCTCTGATGTACAAAACCGCCCCGATGGAGGTCGAGGCGCAGGAGCCCACCGATCCTGCACTCGCAGCCACGTTGGACGGCATGCGCGCCGAAGGTGTCAAGTGTCTCTACGGCCGCTGGCTGATCGAGGGTGCACCCCGCGTGCTCTTGTTCGACACCGGCAGCGCATACCACCGACTCGACGAGTGGAAGGCTGACCTCTGGAATCTGGCTGGCATCCCTTCCCCGCCCCACGACACCGAGACGAACGATACGATCATCTTTGGATACCTCGTCGCGTGGTTCCTCGGGGAGGTGTGTGATCCGTCCTCTCCCGTCCCAACCCCACTGACCGGTTTCGGCCGATGATGACCATTTTTTCAGTATGTCGCGCAACAACTTCACACCGCCGTCGTCGCCCACTTTCACGAGTGGCAAGCCGGGGTCGCCATCCCGCTATGCCGAAAGAGACACATCGACGTCACGACCGTATTCACGACCCACGCTACCCTCCTCGGTCGTTACCTCTGTGCCGGCAGCGTCGATTTCTACAACAACCTCCAGTACTTTGACGTCGACCACGAAGCCGGCAAGCGTGGCATATATCACCGCTATTGCATCGAACGTGCGTCCGCACATTGCTCCGACGTTTTCACGACGGTGTCGGACATCACGGCGTACGAGTCGGAACATCTTTTGAAGCGCAAGCCAGACGGTATCTTGCCGAACGGGCTCAACGTCGTCAAGTTCCAAGCGATGCACGAGTTTCAGAATTTGCACGCGACAGCAAAAGCCAAGATCCACGAGTTTGTCCGGGGTCACTTTTATGGTTATTATGATTTCGATCTCGACAATACGCTCTATGTCAGTTGTCGGCGCTGATCCGTTTACGGGACGTCGCTGAAATCTCTTAAAAGATGTTTACTGCCGGTCGCTACGAGTATCGAAACAAGGGGGTGGACATGTTCATCGAATCTCTTGCACGTAAGCAGGTTCCATTGTCATGGACGATCGTTGTTTTACTACGTCACTGACAGGTCTAAACTACCGCCTCCAACAATCTGGTTCGAAGACGACCGTCGTAGCGTTCATCATCATGCCCGCTGCGACCAACTCTTACACGATCGAGGCCCTTAAAGGGCAAGCAGTCATGAAGCAATTGAAAGACACCGTTACTGAAATACAAAACCGAATCGGTGCTCGTTTGTTCGAGCATGCTGCAAGGTATCACGGGTATGTATTATCGACGACCGATCGGATGGAATTACATTCTTGACCCTGCAGGGAGGGCAAAATGGAACTCCAACCGGATACCCTCTTGTCTGCGGAGGACCAGGTGCTGCTGAAGCGGCGGATATTTGCGCTCAAACGCAGCTCGTACCCGCCGATTGTGACGCACAACATGGCGGATGATGCCAACGACCCCATTCTGAACCAACTTCGCCGTGTCAAACTGTTCAATTCCCCATCAGACAGGGTCAAGGTGATTTTCCACCCCGACTTTTTGAACTCGAACAACCCCATCTTGGGCCTTGATTATGAGGAGTTCGTGAGAGGGTGCCACCTCGGTGTGTTCCCGAGCTACTACGAGCCGTGGGGTTACACCCCGGCAGAGTGCACGGTTGTGAGTAATGCGTCCGATATTGATGATGATCGAGTGGCTGACTGCGAGATCAGATGGGGGTACCGTCTGTCACCACCAACTTGTCTGGTTTCGGGTGTTTCATGCAGGACCTCATCGACCGACCCGAGGATGAAGGTTGCTATATCGTCGATCGGCGGATGCAGTCGGTTGAAGGGGCCGCCAACAACCTGGCCAGTTTCATGTTCGCATTCACGAACAAGACACGGCGACAACGGATCAATCAACGCAACCGGGTGGAACGATTGAGTCCGCTGTT
>JBBPRK010001243.1:0-13746 GCA_038093075.1 Boletus patriciae | reverse complement strand
AGAAGCATAGGGACAGCGTGGCTGTCATAGGTTAATCCGATAAGATAAAGAAAGAAAAGAAAAACGACTAAGTCCGTTGAAATGATGTTAGGCGTGCTGAGCCGTAACACAGGATGGGCAGCCTTGTTCAAGAATTCTGCCTTGCTAAGATCCATATCAGCTTCATCCTCAGTGTCAGCTACAGCACTACCACTCAGCACCCTGGTGATAGCACGGTCCCAGTTGCTGTATATGGATTTTGGGATCACAACATATGAGGAGCTAAGGCAAGCAATAGGTTAGTTTATGCATCAAGAACCGCAACTTAGCATGGTACAGACCTATGACCACAGAAAAGGTGGTGAACTTCTGTCCAGAAGACCCCTTCGCTTTGTTAAGCTCTTTGCCAGTGATCATGGTATGCCTAAGGCAGAAACACCTCTTCCACTCTGAGCTCAAAAGAATCCAGTGGAGGGAGCCTTCATCTGGTTTACCAAAACAGGCGTCGAGCCACTCAAACAGCTTCGGAAGTAGGTGGCGCAGCCACAAATCAATATCCTTTGCAGTCCATGAGACAAGGAACTTGATTGGTTGCTTGTCATCTTCACTGACAAGCATACCATAATGGCGAAACTCTTCAAGCTTGGCCTTCCCTGGCTTCAGCTTATCTGTGAGTTCTCCATCCTGGCAATGTAGTTTAGACTTAAATACATACTTGAAGAATATACTTGAAGACTTACCTGACCAAGACCGAACAGCATCCCGACTTTGACAGCATATTCGGCTTGGACACATGAACTACCACTGCCAGTGGCAGTGTGGGTCATGGTGTTCACAGGTGTGAATCCACGAGTAGAGGTCTTGGACTTGGCTGTACGGGGAGGCATTTTGTGGGGCAAAGACAGCTTCATGATAAACAAGTTCAAGCTGGGGAGTGGTGATCCTGGGTTGAGAGTGAGAACAAGTGTATCTATCAAGTATATCTTGGATAGGATTCTCTGAAGGCAGTGGGCATGAGGCAGCATGCCGCTGGGTGGGCCTGGGATTGGTGACATGGGGGTGACTGGAAGGAGTGGGGTGGTGGTGTTGCTTCTGCTGGCACGTGGTGCACCAGTTTCCCTTACGACCACTGCCTGCGATGAATCGAGTACATGGGAAGTCTGCAGACATGGTAGCTGCCAATGAGTCAGAGGACAAGATGTACTAGGAAGAGGGAGGGAGCCACAGTAAATCTGCTCCATTGGGGCTGTAATTATATACTATAACTCCCCTTGTTCAATCAAACAGACGTGTGACATGATATCTAAGCCATTTACCCATGAGATCCCACATGGCCACCATATGACAAATGGCAGGGCCATTTCATGTACCCATTTGCTGCAACCAATGGTAATTACTTCACGTTCAGGGTACAATTCATCTGCCCATTCTTCCTCAGCTACTCCATAACTGGTTGGGATCCTCCCTTCATTACACACCTGTTGAAAGGTGAGAGTGAAGGCGTGATGGGCATCAATTGACTGGAATGGATTGGCCATCGGTGGCACACTGGCGGCAGCATTTTGAATGTGCCTAATAATCGATTACACTAAATTAGTCATTGTCTTGAACACTGCCAGTAGGAATGATATGTACCCTCGCTGGTCAGCCCTGATCTCCAGATTGGTGACAGGTTCAGGATTATGGTGGTTGTGGCAATTTGGATACTCGCCATGCTGAGTTCACGACAGAAATCACATGTCCTTGAGACAAGCTTAGAATTTAGCATTAGCAGCACGTATCAATAGATTACATACCAGCGGTGACTGATCGTCAAGACTGGATGATGGTTCCAATCATTCTGAAACTGCACACAACCAATAATGAGTTGATGAAGAAAGAGTAATTGTAGAAGCCACAAGTGGCAAGAATTAGCTGAGTCCAACAAATGAAGGTCTTCTAATCAGATGAAAAATGCGCACCAACAGCATACAAATTGCACGCCAAGGTCAACCCATAGTCATTCAATGTGTGAGTTCCTTGTGGATCGGCCCCACAGAAATGATGACCAATTAGAGCCACAGTGCTGGATCATCCAAGCAGCAACATTGATGTTTTCACCACTGCGGTCGCCACAAACTCACCAAGGTGTCCTGTAGGCTTGGACTGCATGTAAGAAAAGATTGAGCACAGGTGATGTGCAAGTAACAAATGTGATCGGCAGGGATACGAAGACAAAGTGGGTCACCACCATCTTCTTGATGTAAAACCTCTAGAGCATGCTGACATGACTGTTGGATAATCTCATGGGCTTGGAGGATGCAGGCTCGCCAGGAGTCCCTGACTGGGAGGTCAGGGAAATCTTGAGGATGCTGCATGCTGTGTTCAAGGCACAGGAAGCAGCGTGAGATTTAAAGTTGAGTCCACAATCATATGCTCATGCTGTCTGAATCTTTCCCCTTTCATCAACCATCTTCCACCTCAATTCCAACTCCCAAGCTTGACCATGTCTAATTTATGCTCCTCAGTCCAGTGCCCTATGAAGCAGCTTGTCTATTTAGTATTCCACCCCAACAACCTCTTCTTCAACATTGCCTCTCAAAGAGGGATCACGGGTTGCTTGTACAACCAGCCACTAGAAGTCACCAAACCATGTCATCAAATCTCCCTTGTCACAAGTGAAACCCTACATTCTACTATGCAAATGAAATGGTCACACTACTCATAGGTTTTCACTTTCTGAATTACATTGGGACTCGGATGAAACCATCACCTGAAGGTTCCCAGTGAGCCAATGTGTGAAACACTGTACAGGCTATACCCCGGTCACCTCACAACACAGTTGCCAGTATTCAAGGCAATGCTATCCCTACCTCAGGGTGAAAACAAGCAGACTGCAGAAGGCCAATCTGATGACAATCCAATCATCCTGCATGGGATTGTCCAGAGAGACTTCAACCACTTACTATGGTATCTCTTTGGCCAGTGAGTTTCATACTATGGAATCATGAGGATAGCACCTAATGATGGTATATAACAGTTACAGTTGTAGCAACTTGGAACTGGAACACCAAGAGTTTCTGATTTCTGTCCTCAAGCTTTCAGACTTTTACCAAATCAACTCAGGCTTCCAATATGCTGTCGCAGAGCTCAAGCGCCTCTCACCCATGGCATTTGACCCCTCATTGAAGCTGCAACTCGGGCGCCAGTTTTGGATCCATGAGTGGGTTGAACCCTCTTTTCGTGCAATGATGGAATGACCAGTGTCGTCCATCAGCCATCATGAGGCTCACCAGATGGATATGGAATAGTTTTGGATTCTCACAAGAACAAAGGCCCAAATAGACGAACACTATCATGCCCTTGCTTACACAGAACCAGCATTAGATCAATTGGATGGCCTTTGTGACACTCCACAGGCCTGTTCAGTGGTGTGGAAGGATGAGTGGTGGAATGGCATTGCTCATCACCTCCTTCACCCTGAGTCTCCTTGCCGAAACCAGACTGGCATTGTTGCCCTCTTGCAAGAGACCGACTTCGATGGTGGAATCTGCACCAGTTGCAAAGCCAGGATTGTGCTGAAGTTGATGAGCACCCCTGCACTTTGGTACCAGGAGGAACAGGAGGATATTGCGTGTGCACAGGTCATGGATGCCCAGATGAACGAAGACTAGTAGCATCACTGTGATGGCTTTTCATTTGCCTACTACTACTGCTATTACTACTACTACTAGTACCTAGTTTCCTTTTAATGTTACATTTTATGTTATGTGTGCTATCCATCTCAAATGTGTGCACTGTCCCTCTGAGTCCCAAATGTGCACACATTAGAAGTGCACTTTGACACCCATAGTCACATGCGGGCACCTCTGTCCAAATTGGGAAACATGGTTCACAATGGATGGACTCATCACGCTGACCAGCATGATACCCTGTGGATGGCCCAGTGAGTTGAGATGTGAGTTGAGATTTACAATTGAGTAGCCCTAATGATTGGTTACTTAGAACCTACTTTGAAATGCCATTGTTCATCGATATCCACACAAATGAGAAGTAATCAAAGTCTCAGATTGGGTTGGGGTGGAGTCAATACTCATCATGATACTAGGGCTATGGCGGTGGCCAATTATTAGCAGACTGGTTGGATTTTGGAACGACAAAAGTTGTCATTTGGACCTGTCCCTTCTTATCATCAAAACATTTATTTTCTGACCTTGAAGTATTAGGTCTGTAAAGAGAATGGAGGACCTATTCTCTGGAGGAGCAACAGAGGAAGTGACATTAATGAGAGAGTTCACTAACCAAGTATCTTGTAGTGGTGAGAAGGCTTGAGGTCATTTCACAGAAGAGATGATAGTGGAATGAGGTAAAGATTGCAGGAGGGCTAGTCCACTCCTTTATAGTGTCTAAGTACTGTTTGTATGTATTGACACGAACTCTAATATCATGTCATGTGACTATGATAAGAGATAAGAGGGAGTTACACTATAGGCTCCCTAGAATAGTTTATCTATGATGTCATAGATAAGGTGATAAGAACCTAGATCATAATGTCATCATATGACATAAGATGTCTAGACCCAGCTGTAATAGAAGAGCAGAAATAGAATGGGTTAGACTTAGCATCTTATATAATTCTCAATACTCCTCCTCAAGATTATGGTGAATAGGAAATCATATGGAGGCCTCTGTGAATGTCTTCAAACTTGACAGGAGATAAATTCTTGGTGAAGATATCAGCAATCTGTTCTCCAGTTGGAATATAGAAGAGATCGATTTTATCTCCTTCTTCCACACATTCATGGATATAGTGATAGTGTAACCCAATGTGTTTAGAATGCTGTTCCTGGGTGCAAGAAAGATCACTCCCTGGTTATCACAGTAAAGTGGAACTTTTGGGATAGAGAAGTGAATCTCGCCTAGGAGTGATTTGATCCAAGAAATCTGTCGAGCCGTATCTGACATTGCCATATACTCAGCTTCTGTGGATGATAATGCTACTGTTTTCGGTTGTCTGGTTAACCATGAGACAGGAGAATTAGCAAGGAATAAGACATATCTAGTGATGGATTTCCAATCATCTGGATTAGCTGTCCAATCACTATTGGTGTATCCTAAAAAACTGTCATGGTTTGCACCATCATAGCATAATGTGAAATTCTTGGTTGATCCAAGATATTGTATGATGTATAGTGCCCGACAAAGGTATTCTTGTGAAGGATTGGCACAGAATTGTAACATACACATGACCACATAGGCAATATCTGGTCGGGTTCCAAGCATGATCTAGAGCAATGATCCAATTACCAATTGATATTGGGAATGGATATCTGAGGTTGCCTCAGTATTGGAGATCTTTGGATTATAATCAGTTGAAAGTGGAGTTCAAGCTGGTTTAGTATTTTGCATTCCAAATTGTTTAAGGACTTTTTCTGCATAGACACAGCAGCCTTGGTCCAGGGTTATTGTCTGTTTCTTTCGATCACAGTGACCTGCACCAAACCAGTTTGATGCGTGGATCATGAGTTCTTGTATTAGTGCTTGTATAGTACTTGTATACACTTGACCCGAGATTTGAGATTTCACCCCTTTCCTGCAGTCCAAATCACTCCGAAATGTAAGGCTAGATAGTGCCTAGTATGAAGTACCTCCCACTATTTTCCGCTATTTTTCCATTCACCGGTTGTGGAGAAATTAAATACTTTCTCCAACCATATCTCTGTGACTACCAATAGCTACTTACTGTATCTATCGTTTAACATCTTGTACTAGCTTAAGTACCAGAGAGAGAGTTGGTCATGTGACCTGTCTGAGTCATCATGAGTCATTGCCAAGCCTGCAGGCCAAAGCCTATGATTACCAAGCCATTGAGCTGAATCTGGCAATTGGACTCAGCATTTGTAAGCTTTCTCTTGGCATTTGTCAGCTTTCCCTTGGCATTTGTCAGCTTTCTACATAGCCTGACCTAGATAGGAAACTACACAGCCTCATGTATTTACTTATGAAAGGAGAGCAGATCAGGCCCCAAAAAAAATCACTTCATATACAGAACATACTCTGTGTAGAATCTGAGAGAGCTCCACCTCAGTAGCATCTGAGAAGCACCTCAGGAAGTGTCAGGGACAGTCTCTGCTTAGGAGAAAGAACTCCAAGTAGACACTTACCAGTGAAACTCATCACAGGAAACCCAAGAGAGGCCCTTGTGTGATTCCCACCCCTGAACAAGATATGTCCACTGTTAGGTTAGGATACCTTTAGGGAGAAAATCTCACGAGGGCAACTAAAGGAAATAGATCCCCAACAGTAGGAACCGGTCAAGTTCACTGTACTTGATATCCACTCTAGGAAATAAGAGGTAATTGCACTATAGAGACCTGATCTTGCCAACTCCTTAGTGCACAATAGAATTGCATTATTGAACCGATCTGAGTGACTAAGAGACTCATGTGAACCCAGCTTGCAGTTGATCTGCAAACTTACAATAACCTGACATCCGGACATATCTTTGGATTACCAGCCACAAAGCAATTGTAGACGTAACATTCCTACATCACTGATGAGAGTGGCAAGGAGGACATGCAGCCAGTCTTCTTCACCTCCCTCATGCCATGGTGGAGGGACATGGCGAGAGAGTTGAAGATAATTGATGGCTCTCGTTCTCCGTCTACCAAGGGTGCGAAAGCTGCCAAGTGCATCAAGTCAACCAATGCCACGTCACGGAAACCGGTCAAAGGGTTACCACCGCAGTTCTACGATGCTATCTGGCTCTTCAACAGCCAAAGGGTAGCCTCCAAAGAAACCTTTCAATGGTTGGAACTCATCATGCATCAGAATGTGTAGACTGTAGTTGTAGTTGTCCACACTGTGCCCAACAATGTAATTTATACCCTGGGTCATGAAATATGCTGGCTGCCGTCTTTATCCTAAGTGTTGGTCTAGATGAAATTTCATTTCTGTCAACCAACCTGTGATGGTACAGACGGTCGGACGGTGCTCCGGGCATTTGGCGGCCAAGTGGTGCCTACCAAATGCCCGAACTACGTCCACTCCACCATCCTACGACTTTTGGGACTATTAAAATATTTACTTTTCTGTTTTCCTTATGTAGTGACCCAAAATAATATATTCTACAGTTCGGGATAATATTTTGTATTAGCTAATATTAACTGAACACTCAAAACATAATATGTTATGGCGGCAGAGTATGCTATTGAAGAAGTTAATCTTATCCTAAATATTATGACATCCATATAGTTTATTATTCTTAATTTTCTTATAGGGCATTGAAAAGTCTCATGATAATTTTTAGTTCTGTATAACATTATGGGATCACTCAAATATATGATTTTATGTAACTAGATTGTTAAATATAGTTACAACTGATTCTAGGATTACATTCTGAAATATATTTTGAAGGACATAAAATGTTGAATGTCCCGGTGTGTTAGTAGGTAGCTAGAAGCTGATAGCTGAGTTTGTGTTTGTGCAGGTGATTGGTGATTTGTATTAGAGTGTTCCTTTGGGTGTATACTTAAAAGGGGTCTCTGGTAGATTGTTGATATAACAATTTGTTGACTTAGGTCAGTCAGTGAGTTCACGCAGGTTACTTAGTCACTCAGAATGGTTTTCTTAACTTGATTCTTATTGTGCACTAAGGGTTGCTGTGAATGAGGATGTTTAGCACTAATACCACTTAACTCCTGGAGTGGATATTAGGCTTGAGACAGTGTGCTCTACCACTCATGCCCTGGGCTGGATAGAAGGCACTAGGAAATGTAGTATCCATATTACTGGGGATCTCTTCCCTTTAGTTGCCCATCTTGGGTTTTCTCCCTAAAGGTGTCCACCTGATAATAGGCCTCACATGTCCTATAATAGGTTTTATTCCTCACTTAGTCCGCTTCTGGGGGCTCCTGTGAAGAAATTTCCTCTTAAGTGAGCTCTGGGGCTCTTTACCTTATGAGGTATATGATTCTCTGAACCTTTGTGACCTGACTAAGCTTATTGAGCTTTCTTCTCTCTAAATGAGCTCTCTGCACTTAATTGAGCTCTTTGGGCCTGATTTGCTCCCCGCTTATAGATTTGTACATGAGGCTGTGCCACCATAAGTGAATGACAGGTGATTACTAATGTGAGAGAATGCTGACAAAAGCCAAGAGATTGCTGACAAATGTTGAGAGAATGCCAAGCAAAGTTACCATTTATGGTATATGGATTCATAATCATTGGCTCGGTGTGGGCTTGGCAGGCACACTCTATGCTGAGCTGACTCATGCTGACTCATCTGGGTCACATGATCCTTCTCTCTCTCACACACTTAGCTAGATACTTAGTATTTACAAAGATATAAACAAAACATTCCATCTGGGTTGTGGTTGGCTTGGAACTTTGGTTGGGAGGAATTATTTAATTTCTCAACAACCTGTGGTTGGAGAAATAGGAAAATAATAGAACATGTGGGCCATACTACGGTCCATCCGGCCCTAATTTATCTAAGCATTCAGACCTTGGGAAGGGCATGAAATAAAATAAATCAGGTCAGACGTCTGGAATTTGACCATGATCTGGCATCAAACACTTTTGGTGCAGGTCAACGTTTGTCTACCTTGGGTCATCATGTATGTCCTTTCTTGGTAGACCAATTTAAAAGGACATTCTACAAAAAGACATGTTTGGTTGTGCCATGAAGGAACTTTCCATACCATCATCACTTTCACCCCAATCAAGTATTTCCTTGTCATCAATCCTTGCGGTTGACGAATCTCCTGGTTTACCAAGGAAGAATGAGGAAATAGAAGGTAAGCCTTCCATCTTGATTGTGACATCTGAATCATTGTCACCAACGTCTGGATCATCCAGTATCATAGCCTCATCAGCAACATGAGTTTTGTTGGCTTTTCCTTTTCCTTTGCCTTTCTTCTTTTCCCCTCCAGAACTCTGGTTACCAGTGTTCTGTTGCATCTTCTGTTGGTTCTGTTTATTCTGGTTACCAGAATTTCCAGCACTTCCAGGTTTCCCAGTAAGTTTCCAACAGTGCTCTGTTTTGTAGGAAGTCCCACAACAGATTTTACAATGCTCAGAGCTGGCCTTTTTAATAGTTTTGGCCTTGTTAGAAGAAATGTGGTTGGCTAAGGAAGTGCCTTGTCATTGTGACTTGGCAAGGATCATAGGAATGATTTTGTCAGGAGTGAAATCAGCCATACCAATGGTATGAACAGCCGTTGTGATGAGGTTGGAGCAGTTGTCTTCAAGTCCAGTGCAAATTAACATGGTGCGAAGGTTGTTTCGGAGGTCAAGTCCTATGCCCTTAAGTTGAGCAAACAGGTTGATGAGGTGAGCAACCTCAGCCAAAACATCTCCCCCCCCCCCAAGTGCCAGTTCACAATTTCCCTAAATAGATAAAATTGGCCGGTTGGGCCACAAGTGGCATAAAGTTTAGCAAGATTTGCCAAAGTGGTATGAGAAAGGGAAGCAAACACTGTGTTATAGGTTTTTGCAATGCTGGTACGAAGGTCTTCCTTGATATGAAGTGAGATAACACCTAGTGCCTGGTAGTCTGAGTCAAACCAGGTGTTCTTAACTTCATCATTACCAATGGTGGGGTAAAGGGACATTCCGTCCACAATATGCCAAACTTTTAGTGTCATTAAAAATGATTGAATTGATTCCAACCAAGCATGGTAGTTGGAGGTGCCTTTGATAATGAGAACTTTGCCTATGAGACTTCCAGATCCAGATTCTTTGGAAGAAGACATGTTTCAAAGTCTAAAGAAAGCCAAGAATAATAAGATCAGTAACTGCCAGGTTTGCACTGATAGCCATAAAGGAACCAAGAGAAGTAATATGAGATGAAGGTGGGGTATATGTAAGATGGAGATTCCTCATCACTATCTAAGTCACTTTGTGTAGCAGATGTGTCACAGTATGTTGTAAAGACACTTTCCTTTTCAATGTTCTGTTCCATTTTGAGGAATAATAATTCATCAAAATAATGAGGGTTTCCAACGTAAACATCTTTTTGATTGAAACCCGGAACAGTACAACCAAAGTAAGGAAGACAAATTTCATCAGTAGCATAATTCAAATCATAAAAATTTTGAAACCAATGTAGGTGCTGCACCGCGAGGGACAGCAGTATGTTGCACACATACTGACTTTCTAACGATGCTGGCAGGGGCCATTTTGTGGGTATGTTTTCAATGAGGAGATGAGGGATGGTCTTGGTTAGGATTTCCCATTCCCAAGATTTGTCCTTCCTCTCTTTCCTCTGATTTGACCCATTTCTTAGATGGGCCAGCCACCACAGATTTGGACGCCTCTGCCAAAAGGGCATTGATATCAGTTGAAAAGTCAGTTGCGGCATTTACCATGTTGTTGAGCTGTTGCTCAAGTTTGACAATCGTCTCAAGAAGAGGATCTTTGGGATGCTGTTTCAAAATAGAAAGATAAGGGTCCATGTGTTTATGAAAAGCAGGCCTCCACATCTGATCGACGCACTCATTCCATTCGCTAATGCAGGAAACATCCCGTAAAGGATTGTACCATTGGCATTGCTGCCATAGGTTAACATACTCATATGAGAACTCCGGAGAGTCCACATTAGGTACCAACATGGTTTCCATATTGTCTAGTGCGTCAGCATGTGGGAAAAGAGGAAAATAAACTCCATAACGTTGCTGTTTCCCAGAAAGAATCTCGTCGCCTTGACAATGAATAAAACAATCTTGTGGGTCCAACCCTGGAAAACAAAAACTGTTTCCTTCTAACACTGAACACAATTCCTCCCCCTCATAAGCATAGAGGAGGATGGCACATCCATCAGGTCTCTTGGGAAGTCCAAGGTCCTGAGGATCTACAGTGTGCACAACTGCACACCTGCCTGTGTATTCAGGGTTGGTTACATTGTAGCAGGTGTTATGGAAGACGTTTCACCACAGATCACATCTCCACTGCATGGGCTGCTGCTTGTCTTGGAGGATCCAATGATCAAACTCCAGATGGTTGATGTCGTGCAAGCTGCAGATTCTGTTCATTTTGACGTGTTTGTTGTAACCTTGTTGAAGGGTTAGTCCTTGTCTCAGAGCAGTTAATAGTATCGAGGTTTCCTCGAAGTGGTCCAAAACCAATTGGTTCATCTCGTGTGTCTCCAATTGAGATCTCAGGATATAAGGCACAAGTGAGGACACTGTTAACTTCTGCATTAGAAATCCTGTCTAGATATGCATGCATATGCACACAATCTGCCATTGCATGTGACACTACCTGTTATGATCACTTCTTTTCTTTCAACGTCTCCTATCTTTGTTCTCCCTTTTCTCTTCTTTCTCATTACAACCCTCCTATCTCCTCAGACTTCTATCTCCACCAATCAGTTCTCTTACACCGATTACGTAGTTCCCCTTACTCATCATTTCCATTGTGTTCTTTCTCGTTCTACAATGATGCATCCCTTCGATTAGGGCAGGTGTTACTTGGTCCATGCACACTTTCTCCTTTCTATATAAACCATCATACTTCCTGTATTTCCCTCTAACTTTGACCTACTCAATACTCCCTCAAATATACCAAGGTCATTGCTCCTTGCCTCAGGATCTCTCTTAGTCTTCGTCATACTATTGAGTTGACGCTCCTCTGAAACCTTCAAACCTCCGGTGTCCGTCTAAGATGCTTGAACTCCTAAAGGACGACCCTTAGGATGATCTCACGATCAATTGAGTCTATGCTTGTACCTACCCGGGCCAAGCATAACACTATCCCTTGAGGGCATGTGTTACCTCAGCGACAACCTCTAGGTCCATTTGGTAATCCAAACGGAGAAGGCCTTACAACTCACTTTCTATTCAGTTGTCCCTGATTAGGGGAAATGGCACAATTTACCTCCGCTAGAGGGTATCATTCCGGATACGAAGGAGGAGCATGAAGGACCTCATCCTCATCTGCAGTTGGTTGACCAATAGCAGGAGGATAATGGTTGAATAAAATATCCCCAATATAAAGATCATGACAACTTACTCGGTAATCCGGAGGAAGTTCGTTTGGATCAAATTGTCTACAGTTAAGCATAGTGGGAATCACCTGGTAAGCCAAGATGTGAAGCATGTTAGTAGTCCATATCTGAATGCCAATATGACAACGATGAGCATCTGTCATATACTGAATAAATACAATACATATAAGATTGACCAATAAAGATCATGGCGAAGGACCTGGTTTAGCCAGGATGCCCAAGCACAACTGACCCAATGATCACAAGAAAAGTCAAACACAAATAAAAAACCATGTTACTCAAAACCATCAAGATACTTGAGCCTGAGAAGATTGATGGCATCCTGTCTTATCATGAAGATATGACAGTTCTATTTGTATCATGAAGACAGCAAATACATGTGTAGTCTTTGAATAGACACAAAGTAAATTCAAAAATAACAATGTCCAAGAGATCAACACTCAGGCCTCATAACCTAAAGAGAATGGAGGACCTATTCTCTGGAGGAGCGACAGAGGAAGTGACATTAATGAGAGAGCTCACTAACCAAGTATGTATCTTGTAGTGGTGAGAAGGCTTGAGGTCATTTCACAGAAGAGATGATAGTGGAACAAGGTAAAGATTGAAGGAGGGCTAGTCCACTCCTTTATAGTGTCTAAGTACTGTTTGTACGTATTGACACGAACTCTAATATCATGTCATGTGACTATGATAAGAGATAAGAGGGAGTTACACTATAGGCTCCCTAGAATAGTTTATGTATCTATGATGTCATTGATAAGATGATAAGAACCTAGACCATAATGTTGTCATATTACATAAGACATCTAGACCTGGCTGTAATAGAAGAGCAGAAATAGAACAGGTTAGACTTAGCATCTTATATAATTCTCAATAGTTTGGCCTAGGAAGGCTGGACCTGTCCCAGGATGTGTACAGGAATGCATGTCAATGTCGAGATGTGGGTTTTTGGTTGCAGCAGCACTATCTCACCTTCATGTAGGGCTTTATCTTTTGTTTCTCTCATGGTTCCTACACCGGGACAGCCTGAGGATACCAGATTGGCCTTGTGGCTGTTCCACACTTGGACAGTCCTCCCCAGATCTGATCACACAATGTGGTTGGCAGTATTTAAGCTCAAGTGTCATCTGAAATTACCTCCTGATCCTTCTCGCCCACTGTAACACCACTACTGTAGGACTTGAAGACGTTGTGGTTGATTTGAAAATTTGTTACTTTCAAAGCTGCATTGCTTATGTAGAATACTCAGTAGTCACTTATATTAGTAGTAAAGGTACTGTACCTGTAGAATACTCAGTAGTCACTAAGTAAGCTAAGGTAAAAGCTAATGTGCAATGTAGGTATGCTTAGTAAGCAATCATACTATATATGGAACATAATTCCAATAGCTTGTTCATAGCACCAAATCCGGGACCATAGTGGGTCTCACTCAACTAGCCGGTCGTACTAGTAGTCTACTAGTGCCATATTAGTGTGGTTAGAAATGATGTGTTGAAAGTCAGATATTTAATCGCCAATTGAAAATTCAGCAGTGCCCATGCACAGCAAATTTCCAAAAACAGCGCACCCTTGTAACCTGTAACCCTAGCACAGCTTGTTACCAAAGTAGGGCTGCTTGGCTCAAATGCTCGAGGACAGGGGGATTACCAAAAGTGGCGAACAGCGTCGCCCAATCACTTGTCAAGCTTGACCTCGGCTAGCCTTATCTCGAGCCAACATGCCTAAGCCCTCAGCACGTCAGGAGGCTTTGAAACTCCTCCAGGGAGCTCTCAGCAAGGTCA
>JBBPRK010001242.1:0-13748 GCA_038093075.1 Boletus patriciae | reverse complement strand
AGCGGCATCTCTTCGTGAAGTACCCCCCTAGTGAATGTTTTCTTTTGAACGCCTACTCTTCGATAACCAATATGTCATTTCTTTCCTCATCTCGTTCTTCCTCTTCTTTGTCCTCTTCCTCCTCTGTTTCTCCGCTGCGCTCTCAACGTGTTGTACCCACCTTGCTTCCCAACTACGCAGTCCATTTGCTTTACACAGGCATCCTCGCAAATCCTATCGCCCTCCGCGCCGTAGAGGACCTCCCCCTCTATGATGAAGACTTGATCTGCCAGGAACTCATTCGCTTGTTTCATTTGGTCTCCTCCACGCAACGGTACCACGCCTTGTCGGCCCCCAGTGACTTACCCGCACCCTTTGGTATCCCTCTCCGCACCTCTACCCAGACGTATCCTTAACATCCTCCACTTGCACGGTTTCCATACTTTCGTCGAACGGGTCCCTTCTGAGATCCTATACCCCATGTTTTGATGCGTATTCCTCTCGATGACTATTGAGGAACGAAACTGTTACCTCGAGCAAACAGAACTCCCTGCGCCCATATCCCCCCCGCCTGTCCCTATTCCTCCCCCATCAGAAACTGTATCCTCCCCTTCCACTCTTCTGTCTCGACCCTCTTCGCCCCCTCCCTCTACCGGCGCGTCCTCCCCCACCGCCGTAGAATCCGAGTCTGAGTATGGAGGAATCGACGAGGAAGTACTCACTCTCAATCGATCCTTTCTCGTCTCTCTCGAGAATGGAACACAGACTCTCTCTGCCCCCACTCGCGTCGTCCACGTCCCTATCCGCCATCGACCCGCATCTGCTCTCACTGAATGTTTTCAGTGTCATGATCTCGGTCATTATCGAGAAAATTGCCCGCTCTACATTTGCCCCCATTGTCGTCAATCTGCCCCCGGACACTCCCCCTCTTCTTGTCTCACTACCCAATGCGACTTTTGCAGTCGATGGGGCCATGTCGCACGCGTCTGTCCGGTCCAAATCTGTGCAGTTTGTAATCAACATGGGCACGTGGCGGATGACTGTCCGATTGAGACGCTTTCTGTTGAACAGGCAATGCATATTTACGCAGGTACCTCTTCCGCTCACTCTGGTCCCGTCTAATGGAGTGTTGATTGAGCCTGGGGCTCAATTGTACGAAGGGGGTAATGTTACAATTTTTCTCCTCTTTCATAACCTTCTTCTCTTGGTCTGCTCTCAACACGTTCACATCCTCTTTGGGATGTGCAGGTACAATTACGTTCCAATACTCCTTATCGTACATCTGTTCCATTCTCGCATGATTGTTCTCTGATTTCCCCACGCCGTTCTTCCATACTACCGGAAGGGGATGTTCCTTATTTTCTCTCGACTATTACTGCGGACCTTATCTCCACCGCTAGGCTCTCTCGTGCCTAGTACGTAGTCCCTATTACTCATCGTTCTCCGACCTTCTCTGACCTTCTGCGATGACGCGTCTCTTCATTATATAGTGACTCGTATGTACCATATTTCCTTACACTTGTTCTGCGCAATCTAGCGTACTCTCGTGTCCCCAGTCCTTTGTCCTAAGTCCCCTTCGAGCACCAGGTGAAACACCCTCGTTGTGACCTTTGTAACCCAAAGTAACTATCTAGAGACGTTGTGACTCTTCGTGAGTTCCTCCTCTAAGTAGTTTTATTCCTCGACACCCTTCGCGGTACGTCTCGCGTAACATATGGTGTGTTAAATTCCTGATCCTGGACTTCACACCCACTAACAGTATCCCCTTTTCCCATGGCCTCCCATCGAAACGGAAGCAGCCTCTCCATCCAAAGTTTACCATCGTCTCCCGCACCCCACCGTACCCTTCGAAATAGCCAACTCACCATCAACGACACCCCCTCAGTACAACAGCAAAAGAAACATCGTCGTTCGAATGCATCTGCTGAACAACAATCTACGTCCCACCAGGTGCCTAACCCAGTGTATGACCACGACACCGTGTCTGCGCCTGCAGAGCGGCAGACTAGCCCCACAGCCGTGCACGGTCCTCTCAGCGCTGTCCTGCCTCGTGTCCAATACTGGCATGCGCTGTGCATGACATGCTCCCTCTTCTGACTAGACTCGCACACATGGGTTATGCAAGATTGGGACACTCGGTCTGATGTTCTTAAGGTCTGGCTGCCATTTTATTTTTCTGTCGTTTTATTGTTCTAACTATGTCTGAAATAGATTGGTGCATACGTTCACATTGTTCGGCTGCCTCGGGACAATAATGACCATGGTGTCAACTGTACATGTCCCCAATGGAAGGCGGCCAACATGTGCATGCACCAAGCTATCATGCAATCTGAAACAATGTCATTTGAGAGCATGCTGCTGATTGTGGCCTCCCCACTACCACCTGCTGTGCTCTTGCACACGATGCCTTTTGTCGACAAGTATATCTTCTCATGTACAGCTTCTGTGGGACACCACGAGTCTGGGAAGCGAACCATCATCTCACTTCAGTGTGATGGTTGTTGGCATTGTCAATCCTGTCGCTATTCGGAAACATGCAAACACCGACCACATGCTGTTGCATATGCTGCATCTGCTGGATTTATGTTAATGTCACCGACCATGGGCATGCAGGAACAGTCGGATGATGCTGAGAATGCTCTCCTCGTCAATGCCGCAACCCGGATAGATGGCATTGTAGAGATACACAATGCCGTATTGTATTGCAATGTCCTACCACCACACTGGTGCTTGTTACCATCTGAGAGTGCATATAATGCTCCACACTTGTCCCCCAATACATCCAGTTTCTCCCTCGATGGCTCCGCACGATGTGTTTGTGGCATCATGTTCACCGATGTCGCGAACTATCCACCTTACCGAGCCGTGCTGGTCAAAACCGTGGTGATATTTGGCCTCACAAAATCAACCCCAGTTTCCATTGAGCTTCTATCCTGTCGGGTTGGTCAACATCCACGTCACTCACTTGGTGCAGATCTCGGGACTCAAGGTCTTTTTAATTGGAACAATGAAATGCTTTTCACCCATGAACTCTTAAATGCATTTATGAACATGTTCACTGCTCCAGAAACACCATTCTCAGCATTTTGCACCACCGTGAAGCAGGCATATCGTGACTACAGTCACTCGATGGAATTCTGTTCAGACGAGACATTTGTTTGAGTCTGATTTGCTTTTACACAGACCCAAACACTGGATAGTGGAATGTACTGCCTGACTTGTGGAACATCACCCGACGTGGTCATTGTTGATGGTATAAGCCTCGGAACTCATGTCTCCAAACTTACCGGACTGATACGACCACCGACACATGTTGACAACACAAGCGAGCAGGTTGATTCGATCTTGAGCTACTGAGCTCGTGGCCTACCTGCCATTGTCCAAAAGGATATCCGAAATGTTGTGGTTGCAGTGTTTGTGTCCGGCGGTTGGGGCGGTTCTTGCCAGCCACCGAAGTGAGGGATCATCTATCCCTCACGAAATTCATAATCTTGTAGGGTGGCTAGCAGACTGTGCAAATCAAGTCTTCACAAACTTGGCACAGCATGGTCCTGGTCAAACAGAACAAAATGTCTCAAAGGGAGATTGGCAGCAGACAGGTACATGTTATGGGCTTCCTACCGTTCATAGGTGTCGAGTCTATCGAAAGCTCTGACACAATACACAGCCACTCGATCGTGATGCAGAACAAATGGGTGATTGCAACAAATTCTACAAAACGTACTCCAGAAACAACCTGACAGGTGGTATCATGGTGCTCTGGTGTACTCATTCCATCTGTCTTGGATTCCATAGCATTCCCATTGCAGAAGGCCATAATGATGTATTCTCTGCAATCTACACACACTTTCCCATAGCTCCCAAAGTCATTATCTATGACTTTGCCTGTCAACTCGCCCCATACTGCCTTGTTCGGGAGGCACAATACTTCCAGAATACTCGATTTCTTATAGATGAAATGCATGCCCATGACCCCACTCACTGTGGAAAGGCATGCTTCGCCAGCAATGCAATGCACTATGATGACCGTATTCGAGCAATCAACACAAGTGCTGCAGAATGTGGAAACAAAGGGTTGAAAAGAATATGAAAGAGTGTAAGCTTCATGGTGCATAATCACGCAGTTCAATTTACAAAGGTTTTCTTGGATGTCTGGAACCGGGGTGTTATTGCTCGTATGCTCAAAGTCTAGGTATCTAGCTATTATGATTATATCAATATTATTTATGTCTACCAATATTATTAGTTTGGGATTCTAAGTCAATGAGAGTATCCGAAATGAATGTACTTAAGTCACAGTGGGTGGCCCAATTAGTTGGCACATTTGAGCTTCGAGCTCAATGCATCGTTGTGTCTGTATCTCTAAGTCTTTATTACGTCGTTCTAGTTGTTGTTCTGTATACTGTATGGCTTCATCAGCTCGCGATACTCGACGATTCAAGGCCATGATATCATGCTGATAGGTCGTCTGTTTTTTTGCTTGTTCTTTCACCTTATCATGCAGGAATTGCAGTGTCGACATATCCTTCTCAAGAAGTGCTGACAGAGCTGGTGACACATAGCATCGAGCTTTTCCATTTTGTGCCAGGACAGATTCAGGTCTACAATGATTTCTTTGGTTAATGATGAGATACACAAAAGTGCCAACACCCACCTTGAAATATATAGGAGAATATATGGTTCTGAAACTGCATTTAGCTTTTTCACCTTCGTTAATAATCAGCACCTGATTATATGTCACAACAGAGGTCACCTACTGCTTTCATGATTCTCTGTAACCGTTCACTGTGTCTCTTTGCTCTTCAAACATCATTTGTCTCATACTCTATGACAGATGTTGACAGAGTATGTTGATGGGACAAGACACAAACTTACCACAAACAACAGTCACGTCGTGCACATCTTCCCAATCGAGTTCATCTCCTCTTGCATCTATGACAGTGACAGGTCTTGGATGACCCTCATCAACTCCGTCTTGTGGCCCTCAGGATATATTAACACTGTCATTGATAACACTCGCAGCATGCATGATTGGTTGGACGAATGCTTCATGCTCCGAAGCAGACCCAGGCGGTGTGGATGGCCCACTGACGGCAATAATGACAGGAACTGGCACCAGTGAGTGTGTCACACCCAGACTCAGATCGAAAGACTGCAGAGCAGGTACAGTGGGGGGCAAAGGTATTGATCCAGCAAGCAAGATGTCACATGCACCTGGGCTGGACTGTGGAAGGGCATGATCAGGCATCACGAGAGGCATGCCCAGCAACTGCACAGATCCTTCAGCTACATTCATCTCCACTTCAGGCGCCAGAAGGCCATGACCTAGCCCAGGAACAAGGCCCGGGTACCCATGAAAAAAATCTTGAACATCGAAGCCAAAGAAGCTATTGTCAAATGAGGGTGGCTGTCCAACAATGCTTGTTGAAGGGGGCAGCCAAGGTCCAACAGGACAGAGGAGAGATGGTGACGACAGAGCAACAATATCATTGGCTGGAGGATGGGGGACAGAAAATGGGTGGTTGATCGGTGGGAAACGTGCCGGAGGATCCAGCACAGACGATCTGAGTTGCCCAAATTCGTCAAGGGTAAAAAGCCCTGCACCTGGCCAAGGCCCTTCAGGACTGTCCACCAAGGGAGCAGATGTCGTAGTCTTCTGCATTCGGGAGTCAGATATAGAATTTTAGGAGTAAGAATGACATTCCTGTCATTTTGACGGATGCTCCAGAGAGTGTGACCGACGTTGAACAGCCATACATGAGCGGCCATTATGTGGCCTCCCAGCACTGAAGGTTCGCATAGGGCATTTATGACCCTTCAGAGGGACACGAGAGCCATTGGGACTGGTACACAACCTGCAGTATCTTGCTTCTTGAGCATGTCAGATTTCGAAGTCGAAACAAAGCTTGGATACTTACCTAACATGCCGACAGTGTCAGAGGACACAAGAGAGGATACGAGAAGCGCACACTGGTCGACACTCCCGGCGATCAGCGGAAAGATAGCGTGGAGCGAAAGAGGGCACGAGGGCACGAGAGACAGAGGGCACGAGAGACAAAGGGTACGAGAGACAGCAGGCACGAGAGACAGAGGGTGCAAAAGATAGACGACGTGAACGACAGAGGACACAAGATGATCCCACTGGTTGGCGCTCTCGACGACAAATTTAAAGATAGTGTGGGGCCAGCTGGCCGTGAAGGGCATGAGAGACAAGGATGCGGAAGAAACACGAGACAGAGGATGCAATGACAGGGATGTGAGACAAAGGATGCAAGGTGCAAAAGATAGAGGACGCGAGAGATGGACTTGACGCGAGAGACGGAGGATGCAAGAGACAGAGGACGCGAGAGACAGGACATGAGAAAATCACGCTGGTTGATGCTCTCGACGACCAGCAGCAAGATAGCGTCGAGCCACAGGCGGAGGTAGGGGAGAGAGACAAGTTGTGTAGTTGGAGTACTTAACATCAACACGATAGGACAGAAATGGAAAGCCACTGGTAGCCAAATTGGGTATTCTTTGTTATATGCAGAACATTCGTTCTGGGAGAAACATGGAATAATCAATCCGTGTTATTCCACCAGCGGTTATCCCCATCCTTGCTAGACCAGTGGAACACCAACAACCCAGCCCTTGACACAAAACGCCTAATTGTACAAATGACTGTGGGGGCCATGACACAGTTCCTGATGAACACACAGGGTATGCCCAAGTCGGTCCTAACCACACTCATGAAAACCACTAGAGATTTTATATGGAACAGGAAAAAATCCCCCCCACTAAGCCTAAAGCGCCTTCACAAACCTCAAAGTGAAGGAGGCATCAACCTCCTCAACCTCGAGGCCCGGAACCTTGCAATTGAAGTAACCTGGCTTAAGAAATACCTCGACATGACTAAAGCCCGCCCAACGTGGGCCTTTGTTACTGACACACTCATAAACTGTATCAAGCCTAGTGGCATCCGGTCCCTTAGCAATGTTAATATCTTCCTTACCTCCCTACAAGCACCAACCCAGGTGTGACAATGCAAGTCCAACAGAAAACAGATCCTGATGAGAGTAATTACCCTCCTAAAGTCTGCAAAGTGAGTAAACCTATGCCTTGCCCCATGCAAACTATCGCGAAAGCTCAAAAAACAGCTACCCGCTTGGTTCCATGTTGGCGTGCCCCCCAACCTCTACGACCAATGGAAAATGGGATGCTTGAAGAATGTACACAATGCTGAAACAATCCGCCACCTACTACGGATCGCTAAACAAGCCACTGACCACAACTCCCCCCACCAGCCACATCCCAGCTGCAACTGTAAAGACTGCATGAAGGACCGCTGACGTGGTTGCCCAAACCCACATCGCTGCTCTAGCCTAGTGAGGAATGTCGTAGGACACCTGGAGCCTAAATATGACCCCCTCACTCGCCCACTAAAGGATGGACTTACCCTAACCCACCGACGCAAAGAAAAAAACCAATGAGCTGTTATAAAAAATGGGGACGAGATCCTCTTTGACCCGTCACTCACCGCTAAGCACAACATCAACGAGTCATTCAGAATTTTCACTGACCCCACGGAAATCTCAGAAGAACCGGCGTGGAGGCTACAAAACCCTAGGCGAGCCCATGTAGTCACTTTGTACTGATGGCAGCGCCGAGCCTGCATGAAATTCACCAGTGGTTGTCGGATGACCCCATGGTGGGCCCGGGTGATATAGAGTCAGAGTTAGCAAGTAGTTGATGAAGGGGCCCGAGCGAAGTTGCTGTGGAATCGAACCGTTGGAATCGAGCGGGCCAGTGTGGGATGTATATGAAGGAGAGCCGAAGGTTTCGTATGGGCCCTTGATTGGTGGGAAATAAGTTGGGCCGATACCACTGTGAGGGCCTATGTAGCAGAGCGATTGTGTGGGGTCGACGGTCTTGTGCTGGCCCATGCAGGATGGATGTGAAGCAGGGCTGATCACCTCGTATGGGCCCTCGAGTGGTGGGCAATAGGTCGGGCCGATGGCATCGTAAGGGCTGAAGTGGTGTGGCATTATGGTCAGGCTGACGGTCTCGTAAGGGCCCGTATGTGTGAGGATATGCAGAATGGCAGAAGGTGATGTTTGGGCCCCTCATGGGATGATATGAGTAGAGCCAGTGGTCTCGCATGGGCCCTTCAGTGGTGGGCAATGAGTCAGGCCAATGGCATCGTAAGGGCCGAGGTGGTGCGGTCTTATGGTCCGGCCAATGGTCCCGTAAGGGCCCGTGTGTGGGTGGTATTCAGAAAGGCCGAAGGTTGCGTTTGGGCCCCTCATGGGATGGGTTTGAAGTAGAGCCGATGGTCTCACATAGGCCCCTCAGCTGTGGGCAATGAGTCGGGCTGATAGCATCATAAGGGCTGATGTGGTGTGATCTTATGGTCCGGCCGACGGTCTCGTAAGGGCCCATGTGTGGGGGGTATGCAGAACAGCAGAAGGTCACGTTTGGGCCCCTCAATGGGATGGATTTGAAGTAGAGCCGATGGTCTCGCATGGGCCCCTCAGCTGTGGGCAATGAGTCAGGCCAATGGCATCGTAAGGGCCGATGTGGTGCAGCCTTATGGTCTGGCCGATGGTCTCGTAAGGGCCCGTGTGTGGGGGGTATTCGGAATGGCAGAAGGTCACGATTTGGCACTCATGGGATGGATTTGAGGTAGAGCCGATGGTCTCGCATGGGCCCTGCAGTGGTGGAAAATGGGTCGGGCAGATGGCTTAGTAAGGGCCTATGTGATTCATGATAGGGCGACAGTCTCGCGAGGGCCCTTGTGCAGGGGTTATGCAGAAGGGTAAAAGGTCGCATTTGGGCCCTCATGGGATGCATGTGAAGGAGGGTCGATGGTCCTGTATGGGCCATTTGGTGGTGGGCAATGGGTCGGGCCGATAGCATCATAAGGGCCGAGGTGCTGTGGCCTTATGCTCCGGCTGACGGTCTCGTAAGGGCCCGCGTGTGAGGTGGGGTATGCAGAATGGTGGAGGGTCACACACGGGCCATCAGGGGATGGATATGAAGTAAAGCCGATGGTCTTGCATGGGCCCTTTAGCAGTGGGCAATGAGTCGGGCTGATGGCATTGTAAGGGCCGATGTCGGGTGGCCATAGAAGGCTGATGGCCTTGTTGGGCCCAGGTTGGAGTTAGGCCGATCAGCCCCGTGTGGGCCCCAGACATGCATGGCCCTATATGGCTCTGTGGAGTGGAACGTCAATAGGGCAAGTGATGTCGTATGGGCCTGCAGTGTCTGAAATGGCCGATGATGTATTTGGACCCTCTATGAGATGGGCTGATAAAGGGTGCTGACCGTCCTCCTTCCAGCACTTCCTGTATCGTGATCCTGATGGCAGTATGCATTCGGTATCCAGGTTTGTGCCCAGACAATCCAAAGTTATCCTATCCCGGCATCAGGCGTCCCCGGTCCCCTCAGTGTTCATCTACTATTGTTAGCCCATCTGATGATTGCCTAGCCCATCCGATGACTGCCTAGCCCATCCGATAGCCACCTAGCCCATCCGACAATCGCCGAGACCTACTTACTTATCCTTTCGATCTTTCCCATTGTCCACCCCTCGTGATGTCCCCTCCAGGCTGCAATTCCGAAGTGCCTAGTCACTGGGCATTGGCCTTCACAGATGCACTAGCCGAGTACATGGTCGCTTTATTCCAGCAATGCACACTGCCAGAGGCCGATAAGTCTGGATGCCCCATCGAATTGTTGAATGTTCACCTTGAAACCTTGTGCGAGACGGATCACATGGTGGGGAGGATAATCTCGGCCTACCAAAATCCAGGCTTGTGGAGCTTTCTCAGTTATTGAATATTATGCTGACAAAGCGAAGTAGACCGACTTCCTGTTGACATCATCCACATGACGGAGGACATCCAAAGAAAGTCCGACCGGGGCGTAGCCAACCCTACCATGGCCCCACGAGAGCTCACCGAACCCACAATGATCATGGATCAGTCGGGTCATGTTTTGGCATGGTACCTGCCTGGAGCTGTGAGCCAGCCGAATCAGGTATGTGTGACTTGCCTTGCATACCACAAGGCACTAATGCAATTGCAGAGCCTCATGTGGGAAAACCTTGCATTATTGGAAGGACCGTTGCTAGGTAGTATCCAAGCCGGAAGTAGTCAGAATTGGCGCACGGCTCCTCAATACTTTCAGACAGAGGCAGCTTTGAAAGGGGCAATCAACCTGTCCCCTGGGTGGTTCCAGCAGGGAAGGCATGTAAGTGCCGTCCGTTACTGATAACCCCTTCTAAAGACAATGTTTCACCAAGGGACACTGTGCCGCCCCTGAATCCTCTGCCCTTCTCAAGGGCCGACGGGGGGAGAATGGCTCCAGAGACTGGCTAATCGCATCAAAGGATCAGGTGGTGATTCTGGCGGCCTCAATGGCCATCATGCACCCCGACATGTATGTTACGGGGAGGGAGTCTTTGGTGCAGCTTGGGAATTGGGCAGACGAAGTGGGTGACAGGGACATGCTCAATGTTCTGCCTCTTTGGCCTTCGGCATACACTGTCACCTCTGTGATCGTCAATCGACTGTGTCCAGTTCATGTGGACACTCAGGGCCGACCCCACTGGTTGGACCTTCTTGTTAGTGTCGGGGACCATGAAGAGCTGGATATGGTTCTTCCAACCCTTGGGCTACGGCTTCGATACAACCCAGGAACTGTGGTTGTAATGTCTGGCCGGTTGATACCTCATGGTGTTGGTGGGGTAAGCGGTGACAGGGGGGTCATTTCATTTTACATGAGGGACAATGTCCATGACCACATGGATGTTGTCCGATGCAACTACATGCATCTCGACAAGGTTCCAGGGCATATGCAAAATCACTGATGCTCATCCCCATCTATCAATTGTCGTTACCATACATGCCAACAATTCTTTGCTCATCACATTGGAAGACGCGTAAGGCTCTGAATGATCCCCTAGGTTTCGGTGGTGGCTCTATTGGCCAGTCTCACCTGCTCATTATTGCGCTGGAGCTCGGATAGTAATGCCGCTCGCTCCACCAGCAGTGGTGCATTGTAATGGGCGTGCACCGGCGATTCGGAGGTTATCAGCCATAGTCCCTGGTTGTATCAGGCTCATGGACAACTGCCCAGCAAGCTTGCACTCACCTGGAAGAATTCTTCGGCTTCTGCGGCCACATATTCCAGCATTGGCGCAAGTGGTCGGGTGCCCTGATAGTCATGCCAATTGCTCCACCATGCATCCTTGAACCCATGAGGTGGGTCGGACACCGGCTGCCATGCAGGCAAGAACCCTTGGACTTCGTTGAAGATACTATGGCAGTCATCCCTCCCGATGCCCTGCAAGGTAACATGGAGCGCCTCGGCATCCAGCTCGTGATGGTCTGTCAGGAGTGATAAGCAGGGAGGGGCCCAGGGAGGCGTCGATTGCCGAGGGCCATACAGGCCCAATAAAGAGATTACTGCATCCTGTACGGATACGATATAAAGCCCCGATCGTCTTTGATGAAATATGTTGGCCTACCAGATCTACATGTAGGTTGGCATGCCACGCCTCAGGCCAGTGCTCCACCAGGATGTCTCGGAGAGCTCGGGTGGCCATTTCCAACCTACATCCAGCATAGTACATCATCATATGCATTTCGGATTGGCTGAAGACAGCCATGGGCACACCCCGCCGGGCCTGCATAGCACTGGTAATGGAGCAGGAGATAAAGAGGGGGTGATGGGGGTCGAAATTGGACGTCTTAAGTACCCTCCCAACAAATACATAATGGGGTTCGGGGCCTTTTATCACAGCCTCCCGAGATGCTCTGATCATGGCTGTCCACACGGCAGGGCCAGAATGCCATAAGGGGATGTAGGGTCTATTTACAACCGATTGCCACATTGTGTGTATATCCATGTTTGTGGCCGATCGACCCAGCATTGGATGGGAGATGAACTACTTTGTGGCCGATCTGTCTGGCACCGGATAACAATTCTCCCAAGCCACTGTGCACTGCTCCCGAAGCCTGCCATACATGGTTGCCTGCCGGGAGGCATAGCAGGCAGCACCACGGAGGTCTTTACTCGGGCTGCTTACCGACCGGTTGTGCCAGGCGTCACCTCTGTCTTTGAAGAAATTGATGGTCCATCGAAATTCGGCTATTAACATGTCCACTTCCTCCTTCCATCTGTCACTCGTGGCCTTCGCCCGAAGCCAATGGACCTGATAGACTGGGAGGCGGATTCAGCCATGCAATGTGCTCCAGGTACTCCACCTACATTCCGACATCCAATCACTTGTATCCATGTCCCTGGGTACATCTATCGACCAGAACCATGCCAGAATCTCATTCCTATGTCCTCTTGCATTCGGTGCCGATGCTGCCGCAGTCACCTTCAGGTCCCTGTCCTTGAGGAGTTGGTATCGGTTGAGTATTGTTTCATCAGCCCCAAGGGCAATCATCGCTTTCCTGCACCTTCTATATACGGCAGCATATCGGCTTACCACTGCCTCCACTGCATTCACTTTGCCCCATGCCTGAGAGCTTGTGGCATGGCTGGAAGCATGCCGCACATCAGTCCGAAACAATACAGCTTTGTTTGCCAATGCAAGCCTTATTTCATGAAGTGTATCATTAGCCTGCCCGGCACACAACCTGAGCTCTTGCTCCCGGAGTCCATGCAGTCCGAGAAGCTTGCATTTGGCCTCTCCGAGGGTTGATGGCAAGGGTAACTTCGCCCGGTCTGGTCATTGCGCCCCGACATCATCCATATTATTCTCATCCTCGGTGTAGTATTCCTCATCTGAGCTATCCGATGCCGTTCCGTCCAATGGGTCAGCTGCATGATATGCCGAGCCTTCTGAGATGAAAGCTGAAATGTCTGTAGTTAGCCTGTCGGCCCTGCGTGCAATGGCCAATCTGTGGATGTCGGTGGCATGATGCCCGATCTTTTTGATGTCGCTTGTAAGGGAAATCTAAGACTCTTCAATCTTCATTCCTCAGGATAGCCAGGTGGCTGCCTGTCCTTGCAATGTAGCCAAGGTCGGCTTTGAAGCAAGAAGCTCGAGCTCAACGTCTCGGATGGTCGGCGCTTGTAGGTCATTAAGTGAATGCATTGCAGAGTAATTATTCCTCTGCACCTTTGTCAAGTTGAACATCAAATATGTCCATTGCAGATGGATCGGCTAGCCTTTTCCCTTGGGCTTCTCTCTCCTGGGTTTCCCACCATTCCCTTTGTTCCATTTGAACACTTGCATCCAAGTCATTGAATGCTCCAGTGGCCAGGGCACATGAACGCTTCGTGATGCCGAGCTTTCTGGATAGGCTTTGGGACATGCGTATCATTTTCATGAAGTTTGAATCATTCATTTGGAAATCGAGTAGTTCCTGTCTGTGAGGGGCCGACATGCCTCGGACCGATCCGGAAACAATATTTAATGCTGACCACAGGGTTTCTATGATCTCTCCATCCACCCAACCAGCACCAGGAATGAATAGAGGGGCATGCCGTGAGAAGCACTCGGGCCGATGTCCATGGACATGCCATATGCCGATTCCAGGCATTATCTGCACTTCCAGGGGGATTTCGATGAACTTGTTTTTCTCCACACGGGATCTAAGCTTTTTCAAGTAAGCACAGTTAATATCGTAAAAGCTTATGACATGGGGTATGGTCCCCATATTGTACTTCAGGGCATTGGCAAAGGAGTAATCCATGTTCACCTGTCTGCAGCACTCTCAGCCGAGAATCTTTGTTTCTATCACCCTGACTTACCATTCACCCTTTTGAAA
>JBBPRK010001241.1:0-13748 GCA_038093075.1 Boletus patriciae | reverse complement strand
AGGTAAGGCGCGAGGGCCGAGGGTGGGACGGGAGCGAAGGTGCGTGGGGGGGTGGGGGCCCGGGGAGGGGGAGGTGGTGGTGGGAGTGCGTGTGGAGTGGGGAGCTGGAGAGTTGGGAGATCGTCGGGGAGGAGACGGGCAGTGCGGAGATCGGTGGAGCCGAAGCGGAGGGAGATGGCGTGTGCAAAGTCGTCGTGGGTGTCGTTCTCGGGGGTCGATGAGGGGCGGACATTGGAGAAAAAGTCGTCGGACATCAAGGCATGAACAAACCTTGGCGTGCCGACTCACTCGTTCCGTATTGCCATCACGTGTCATGATGTCACAGGTCTAGACCACGATGTCATTGGTCACGTGATCACTGCAACTAACCGTGCGAATTACCTGCCATTTGCAACTTCCCTTTTCAGGTCCTCGTCGGAATGCGACGGTATGACCACAAAGTCCAACGCGGAGTCTTCCAGAAGCAGGTCTCACTCCTCGGTCGACCCGCTCGTCGCCGGCCCTCAACCAGGCCAGAGCAGGCTGGAAATCATGTCCAAGGCTCTCTTCGCCCCCTTCTCCCACAAGAAGGAGGATTCGACCAGGATCTTTTCAGACCGTCAGTTCACGTCTTTTCCCTTTCACGCCGTCTCCCTCTGACACCTTCCATTTTCGCGCCCTTCTTGCTCTATTTTGTTACCATCCAGTCGCGCCCGTCATCATGACACCGAGGATGATCACAGCAGCCGCTACCGTATCCTCCCGCTCCCGCGGGACAATCGCCAACACCAAGAGTGGCCCCAGGATGGACTTTGCGACCCTCGGACGCGCCCCCCTGCGCCTCACCCTCGGAAAACGCCGCGTCACCTCTCGCGACCTTCAAGTTGCAGAAGCAACCCAAGAACTGCTCGGCGCTGACGTTCCAGATCCGGATGGTGTCGCCTCGGATGTGAGTCTCTTGCGCGGATTCAGTGCAACAATCCCCAGCTCCGAGAAGAACCGCACGAGAAGGCGACAACTGCGAAATGTAAATGTGCCCACAGTTGGGCTAAGAAAATTAGGCTTGAAGGCGAGAGGCATGTTGGAGGACGAGGGCGAAGACGGTCATAGTGTCGTCAGTGAAGACGATGTGATAGTAGTTGACCAAGGGAGACGTAAAGGGAAGAGGAGGGCCAGGGAGAGTCTGAGCACCACCAAGATTTTAGGCAAGGAAGAGCTCACGCGACAATCAGAGGAAATCGTTGGCGACAAGGAAAATCTATATGTACGGCGGGTACGTGCACGTCTCGTGATATCTCTCCTCCTCGCTCCATGCGATGCTGTCACAGAGTTTGATACAGAGCGAGATCTCAGAGGTTGAAAACAAGATCAAAGCATTGGATTTAATTCGCGAACAATTAGAACGAGACCTCCTGAAGATTCAGGAGGATGAATTAGAGCTAGATGCCGAACGTATGTCTACTTGCTGCTTGGTTCACGTCAGTCAGCTCACCACACATCAGTCGAAGGCATTCAGGAACGCTTAGAATTCGAAGAAGCAACTTCGAAACATCCCAACGTTGCTGCTTCTCAAACTCACCATGTTCCTCCTTCGCGGCGGAGAAAAGGTATCTATTACCAGTGCTTACACTCGCTCACGTCTCACCCCATTTTAGGACCTGTTTTTCTCCCCTCAGAGCACGACGATCTCCCTCCTGCCATAGCGTTCATGGTACCTCATATCATTTTGTGTTCTGTCTCACCACTCACTTACCATTCAAGACCTTGGAAAGCCACTCGACCCCGATAACTGCGCTTGATTTCTCAGAACCATATGGAACATTGGTCAGCTCGTCACAGGATGACCCTCAACCACGGGTTTGGGATTTGATGACAGGTTCCGAAATTGGCCGTCTACGTGGACACCGCGGCGGAGTCAAGTGCATTCAGGTGGAAGACACCATGTGCCTGACCGGCAGTGAGGACGGTTCTGTTCGATTATGGGACCTTCGTCTCCTGGATGACGACTGGGAAAAGGACGGACTGAGTGACGTTTTAGAGGAAGACTCAAGCTCGTACCATGATGGGGAGCTCATTGAGAAACCAGACTACGCGAGGTCCGGCACAGTGAGCGAGGCTGGTACAGACTCCGACGGACCTTGCGTGAGGACGTTTGATGGGCACACCAAGACAGTCACGGCTCTTTATTTCGAAGACGAGTGTTTGGTGAATGCCGTCTGTGACGCTGTGCGCAATCGTGTTGACTTTCGATAGGTCACGGGCGCATCGGACAAGACGCTCCGTCAGTGGGACCTCACCACTGGCCAATGTGTGCTCACGATGGACATCCTTTGGGCAATCTCCCACTCTCAAGTCGGCCCACCTGGTAGCCAGTTACCCTTTTCTGGGACAGCCGCGGCCACAGGCACATTCGCCGTGCCAACGCCACCTTACGCGGACGGGAGTTGGGATATGTATCAAGACTTTGTAGGGGGCGTCCAGTTCTGGGGCTACGGGCTCGTAAGTGGAAGTGGTGACGGCGCAGTCAGGATGTGGGATAGTGAGTACCTTGTTTAGTCGTGCCCTCGTCAGAGGACTGACGATTCCTAGTGCGTACTGGCCAGGCTCATCGGACTCTACTCGGACACACAGGACCGATAACGTGCCTACAATTCGACGAGATCCATATTGTTAGTGGCAGTCTGGACAAGTCGATTCAAGTGAGTTTAAATATTTCCTTGATATTGTGTACGTCTCTCATGTTTCCCCCCTTTGAGATATGGGATGTGCGTTCTGGCGGGGTATATGAGACTCTCAAGTACGACCACGGCGTGACTGCGCTGCAGTTCGACACCCGCAAAATCGTCGCGGCCACGGGGGAGAATGGTGTCAAGGTATACTGCGCAGACCCCATCCATACTTTACACATTCTGAGCACAATTCTATCTTTCGCACTCCAGATATACAATCGTACCACCATGCAACACTCCACGTTGCGGATAAATGGTCACACGCGACCAGTGGGTCGCCTCCGGTATATGGACCGCTATCTCGCTTCGGGCGGACGTGATTCAACCGTGAAGATCTGGACACTTTGAACCTATATATCACGTGGGGGCTTTGCAGATACCTCGATCTGACTGACGATTCGGACTAGGACTAGCATCAGTAAACACTGCAAGCAGATGTAGCATATATACATATACAGTTCCCCTTATTCAACATCATCTCGACAATACCCCAAGTCGTTTTGGTGATCCAATGCTCTGGTGGTGTTGCTTGCTCAGGCTACTGCACTGGGCATGATTTGTGTAGTGACCATCAGCTCGGAACAGTGATCCCTACTTGAAGTTTATCATCATATATGGTTATTTTTCACTGGGTTCAAATGGACCCTTAGCAAGGTCAATGTCAGACTTGGACAGGTGCTTGGCTGTTGTTTGATGGGGAGTTTCTGAAGGATACCACATTTGTGTGAGGAGCCATGTCAGGCTAGGATTATGACATGTACCCAATTGCCACCATGTATGACTGGAACTCCTCATAAGCTGGCACAATAACATGGGACTGCTGAGAGACAGGTTTTTTTTTTTTTTTTTTTTTTTTTGAGTCAATTAATGTCCTGTATTGGTGTACTGGAGACACTATGTAAGACATCACTTTCAGGTAAAGTAACAAGACAGGTAGCAATGTAGCTAGGTAATGCATGAATTTATGGGTGAAACGGAGGCCCCACTGCCCTGCATGAAGGGGATGTCCAGAGGCCTAGGAGAGGAGCAATGGTAGATGGGTGAGATAACTGGTGAGCATTAGTAGGCTGCTGGTCACTGGTCCACCTGAACTCCAAAGTAGACATGATAAAGGGGGGAGGGGTATGTAGAGTGTGAGACAAGATGGGTAGGGGAGCACTGGGGATATATAAAGAAAAGTAAGGGAGGATCTCTGGCCCTTTGGGGTATGGGTATTGAGGGGTAGGGGGAGGGGGAGGGTGGCATCCGTGGGCTGTCAGCCCGAGACCATAATGGAGATGTCAAGCTGGTCGTTAGGGCACATGCTGGCCAGACAGAGGTCACCATTACTGTTGATTCCCATATAGATGGGTGGGTGCCTTGGGTGCAATACCATTACCGCCCGAGGGACATCATCTGGCATGGCTGGGATTACGGATGGGGTCATCCCTGAGTCGATGACATGGAGATATGTTGGGCAGTTAGGGTTGTCAAGTACTTCCTGTATCCAGGCGTAGCCCGTAGGAGCAGTGCGACTGAGGGTGGTGGAGATAGACGAGGTGGGAGAGATAGCGCGGGGTTCTGGGACCACTGTGGGAGTGGCATCAGGGGAGAAGCGGATAGGGGGGGCTTCTTGAGATAGAAGAAGGGAAGACATCTGCGCTTTTAGAAAGTTCAACTCAGCATGGAGCTCCGCTATCTCACGCCTGAGGTCAGGGCTGAAGGGCAGGGGGGGGAGCAGAGGAGTGAGGAGGGGTGGGGGGGCTCCAGGCTTTGGAATGGTGTGAGCAGGGGTTTTTAACTGACTGCGGAAGTGCAGTAGCATATTGCTTTGGTACAGTTTTACGAAGGCTGGGAGGACCTGACCCGTCTCTGGGTCCAGAGCCTCAGGGTTGAGGTGGGGCTTGAATGAGTGGAATAGAGATACCGTCCATTGGACAGCCCAGCTGGCATCCTTATTGCATGCAATGGGGATGGTTGGGATGGAGAAGGTTTTTCCTATATTGGGACCAGCCTTGGTGGTCCAAGACCATGTGAATGGGTGGGCAGAGAAGGACTTGAGCATTGTGCTGGGAACAGCAGGAGGAGAGTAGTGGACACAGAAGGTCCCTTTCAGGAATGCATGGTAGTGCTTTCCTATGTCTGATAGGCGGATAACACAGGGAACGAGGGAATCGCAGCGGTGAGGGGGCTCCTTGTGGAGTTTCCCACAGGGGGATGGTGGTGGTACATGGTCAAGAGGCATTCAAGAGAGGCAGGTTGAGGTCAGATGGTAGGCACAGCTACCATGCATAACCATATTTGAGTGATCACCAATTCCTGGTATGGTAGTAGAGGGTTTTGGGGTGAAGTTAAGAGTTTACTTTGGCTGCCCAATTTGTTTCAACATTTATTTTTATTTTTGTTTACAGTTTTGCCTAAATTGGGGGAGATCAGGCTGCTTGTGACCTCATGAGCTCATGATAACAGCATTTTGCATATTCCCAGCACTGCTTGATGAAATTCAGTTCACAGTGAAATTTTGAAAGAAAAATGACCTGAAATCCATGTGTTTTAATGTGTTTTAAGGTGTGACTTTACATCAATGAAATCTGGCTGATTGAAGAGGAGACAACAACAGCAGCAGTCATGGGTATTGGATGAGCACTTGAAGCTCTTGCATTCAGCACAGAGCTTCTGAGTGCCAATGAATCCATGTTTGGTGAGAATTTGGGCCATGTTCTTGAAACCCCCCTGCCTTCTCATGACCAGCTGTGAAATAAAATGAGTGATGTGTCCTATTAGTGAACCTTCCATTGGCCATTGGAATCTTTTTCTTTGCAAGCTTTCTATCAGGGTGATAGACTGGCTTGCCTTCAGAGTTTACTACTGTGTATGAGCCTCCAAAGGGAGCACTTTTGGGTTTGGTGGGGAATTTTGGCATATGATAAACTGATAGAGCATCATCTGCCTGTTTGAGATGCATGGTGGTGTTATTGAAGACAAAGACATGGCATTTGTTTGGAAAGTGCTTTGAGAAGCTGTCCATTGGCAGTGTTGTATGTATGATTCAAGATGTCTTCATTTGTGAAATAATTATTACATGCCTTCCCCACCTTGAACAAGACTCAAGTGGCATCACATGCTGAATGCAGTCACCTGTATCTGCTGACACAAGATCAGCAACCATTAGTGATATGCCTTCATCTTGGGCCCATGGTTTGGCTACCTCATTAGTGTGAATCCAATAAACCTTCCTGTGATCATTGGCATAGAAAGTTGACTTGTCATGCCACCAAATCACAACACACTGTTGTTTAGGGAGTTGTTTATTCTTTGCCTCTGCTATTTCATCTTTCCATGACTGCATAGTCCACTCCAGCTTGGCAATTGCTGGAAGGAACTTTGTTTGGTGGTATGCAACAACATTTTCATGCTTATGACCATTGGTGTATTGTTTAGATTATTGCATGGTCCACCAATAATCCATTATATGCACCACACCCTTGTCATCTGAAGCTAAACCAATCTGTACACAGGTTGTTGAATAGTTATATAGTTGAGTTTGATTAAGTAGAAAATGTAGGATAAGCTATCATAATGATTAGTCAGCAGCTTTGTGGAGACTACTCTGATGATATGCTGTGATGGTGGGTTGTTGGGTTGTTTACACAAGTCTCTTAGTTCACACCACATCACACATTTTATGTATTTCACAGCTGGTCATGAGAAGGCAGGGGGGTTTCAAGGACATGGCCCAAATTCTCACTGAATGTGGATTCATTGGCACTCAGAAGCTCTGTGCTGAATGCAAGAGCTTCAAGTGCTCATCCAATACCCATGACTGCTACTGTTGTTGTCTCCTCTTCAATCAGCCAGATTTCATTGATGTAAAGTCACACCTTAAAACACATTGTAAAACTCATGGATTTTAGGTCATTTTTCTTTCAAAATCTCACTGTGAACTGAATTTCCTCAAGCAGTGCTGGGAATATGCAAAATGCTGTTATCATGAGTTCTCACCCTTGTCATCTGAAGCTGATTTGGAACACAATGTAATGGCTTCACTCAACTCAGTTCCAATTGAGACCATATGGAAGTGAGTATTTCATTGTCACTCTATGACTCAAAAGGTTTATATAGATTCACAATATGGGCACTTCAGTTCATGGATGCATATCACAAGGATTAGATGGTAAGCAAGCTGCCTGGACATCTCACAAATATTAGGGACACTATATCCTCCTGGCATCTTTAATGGAGGACCTCATGAAGGCAAACCTATGCCAATCAAGCCTCAGCATTTGATACATACCCCCAGTACATCATCCGTGTAATCATCTACATATTCCTCATGTTGCATATTCCATTACATATTGTATTTTCCATTCATCTATGGTCCATAAACATCACCCTGCTGTCTTTTGGCTGAATCCGAGCACAGTCATAAATGGAATCCAGCAACATGTGAACCAGCAGTCGCACTGTGTCACCTCAGCTGACATTGGTGGGGTATGAACAACCTCTATCTTAACAAGAGGGCGGCATCTTTCAAACACTTGTGCACTCGAGTAACAATAGAAGCTCGTTGGTAATGGTGAAACATTCAGCATAAAGCAACTGTCTTTCTATGAACAATCGATTCGATTACTTTTGGCGAAACAACTACAAGTGGGCAAGCAAGTGGGGAACGGAGACAGGACCAAACCACAACCAAGGTGAGAGAAATGGAACAGATCTACACGCAGAAGTCATTTTGTCAGATCAGGATCGCCTGTGACCAGAGTCTTCGGCCCGACTGCTACGATGATAGTCTCTGACGCGTGTCGATTCCCGCGAAGGACCAGGGTACCTATCGCCGTCAGAATAATTTGGTCCACCATATCTCGAATCATATCGCGGGGGTGGACTGAGTGAGCGACGTCTGAAACAAGGTGTTCCATAAATCCACAAAGTTATAACTACGCGAGTAAGGAATAAACATACCGAGATCGGGTCCCATTTGCGCTGCTGCCAGGGTAAGGAGGGGGTGGCGTCATCGGACGTCTACGTGTTTCTTGCGTCTGATGATGGCCCCTAAACAAGCCAGTCATCAATTTCTGAACTTGCGAGATACGGTGTATTCTTACCGAGGCGCCTTGTCGGGATCATCTCTCCAAGATGGTGGAGGACCAGGGGGAGTTCGAGGCCTTCCACCTTGCGCTGTGTATGGGGCACTTCTATCCTCAGAATGAGGAAGGCGCCTATCATATCGATCGTGGGAATCGCGCTCGGGAGGTGCCCCGCTCGCAAGGTAATCCCTCTCAGAACCGTGATGTCTAGTTCGAGACGCTGGCGGCGGTGGGGGAGAACTTTGCATGCGATAGTCATCGTACTCACGACGTGGAGGAGGGTCGTCACGACGGTCATGCTGAGTTAGGGTCCGCCGATGATCTCGCGCTGGAGGGGGTGGGGCCGCAGGAGCGTCGCCATAGCGATCATCCCTCGAACTAGCGTGTCTCGAATATTCATCCCGATATGAATGGGCATCTCTAGATGAGTGATGGTAATCGCGGGCGGAATAACCGCGATCGTGTGAGGGCGGATCATACGGACCACCACGCCTGTGATATACTCAGCTTTTCCGGACGACAAACGTCGGAGATCAACACCTACGATTGAGTAGTCGGACGAGGGCACTCCCTGTCATGGATGGTAAATTTTGCATCGAACGTCCGAGTAAGAGCATGCTCACCTTGCCCAGTGACCGCTTTCACCGCACCTGAAGCATGCACCAGGATCTTCGGACCGTTTGAACGTCCGCCCACGGCTATGAGAAGGCTCGACCCGGATTTTGTTCCCCATGAAATATCCTTCGTGATACCTGGCAACACTTTCCTCTGCAGCCTCCCTGCTGTCAAACTCCTAAACAGATTTCCGACATTTCAACGATGAAAGCAGAGCAGAAATCCGGGAAAATCTTACCACAAAGCCATACCCAACTCTAAAAAAAAGAGTGCGGTTGAGCGGGAGTCCCTTGTTGGGTAAGCAAAAACGCACTTGAGCTCGATGTTAGCAATTTCGCCTATTTTTCCAAAGCAGTTTCGCAGGTCCTCCGGGCGAGTGTGATCGGGGAGGCCACCAATGTAAACTTTGTTCGGCTAAGTGGCGCAGAGTTCAATACCGGGGCCAGACAAAGAGGGAAGCGACAACGAGAACAAAGCGAGGACCAATGCAGCGAAACGAGCAAGAAGCGTAATAGGGTCCAGACTCCAGACAAGCCAGCAGACAGGGAACCAGTCGTCGCGTCTGCCGATCTCGAAAGGCAAAAACGAGAGGATAAGACCTAAGCACCTTGACTTGTCTGTCCCGAGAAGAATCTGTTTTTGCACCGTGGGTTTCTTCGTACCCCATGCCAGTCGCCATTTCAGCAGCCTGCCCAGCATCGTCAAGTTGGACGTCGCCTGCGCCATTTTCTAGTTCGTGGGTGGCAGGGCCCATTGCTGTGTCAAAGTCGTCGTCAGCCAGGCTCCACTCCGCAGTGGTTCGTGTCTTGGGGCCCATGTGAATGATGGTGAGAAGAGTTTTGTCGTGTTATTTTTATTTATCATAAAAAATCAATCTCAGCGGCCGCATTGATTAGCAGATTATCGGGTTCCTGTAAATTAAATTACACAAAAACTACCAGAAGCCCACAAACGAGACGTGTCCATCAGAGCACAAAATAAAATAAAAAGGATCCCCTGTCCTCGCCACCAAATTTTTTCCAGCTTCTCAAGCGAGAGTCCACATCCCGCTGACGACTCCAATCACGACAAGTAGAAGAAGACTGGTGGAAACGTTCGTATCAAGGGGAGTGGCTCCATTAGCGCTAGGACTGGGGCTCGATCCCCCGCCAGAACTGCCACTAGAGCTTCCGGCAGGGAGCGTGGGGACAGAGGTGCTAGTGGCGCTAACCAAGCAGGATGAAGCCGCCACACTGGCTGCACTGGTGCCCGATGGTGCGTGAGTGTTGACAGTGCCGTTTCCGCCAAAGCTGCAGGCCTGGGCGTTGTTATTGTTGTCGAGATAGTACTGGTTCATCACCCAGGACAGCATGACAGCTACCGAAAACCATCTTAGCGATTCGACTCATGACACATGAAAAAATGATACATACTGGGATCACATGCAGACACGGCACCATACACGCCGGTGGAACCGTTGGCCGCAATAGGATTGCAAGAATCACCAACTTGCCCAAGTAGAGAGCAACCGTAATTAAGCAACGAACCGACAATTGCACTGGTGTTTGAGGTCGTTGGAGTGAATTGACAACTCAAATTGTCCTCCAAGCATGTGCAGGCGGCAAGGTTGGGAGTAGGTGGCAATGTGGAGGAAGCGAGCATAGTCGAGTTCTGCTGTGGGCAGGCGGGGTAACTCGTTGATCCAGCTGAGCTCTCGGAGGGCGAATTAGGAGGCGAAGCCTGGGTATACTGAGTCTTGAGGTTGTCGAAATTCTGGTTGACTGTGACTGTGCTACCATCAGGCGAGATCGAAACTATACCATAGTCGCCTTGCGCGCTCGTGGCAGGGAAATAGGAGAAGGCAATTCCACCTGACCAGACAGGGGACATGTCGGAGCTGAGAAGAGATCCGGCCTCACTCCAGTCCGTTACTGGATTCGTGGGGCAACCGAACTCGCTAAAGTAGGCGGGGACGTTGTAGGCTGAGTAAAGAGCCTCCGTTCCAGCATAAGACGCCTGGAAGGTCGAGGTTCCGCACCATTGACTGCACGAGCGTAAGATAACTCGGATTAAGAGCAGAATTTAGTTTTGGTACGTACTAGTTGTTAAGCCCGTAAAGATCGATTGCAGTGGCACCGGAGTTGGCGCCCGAGGGATCACAAGAGAGATATTCAGCAAGGGGAAGAATCCACGACGAATCACCGTCTATGGCAGCATATCCGACAAGAACGGACGACTTGATGGAGTTCCTGCAGCAACAATGGTTTGGCAACCTGCAGGAACAACCTCGGCGCAACACTCACAGGTATAACTTGATGTCGCGGGCAGCTGCTTTCACAAATGCAGCTGCAGCTGTTCCGTTTGGCGCAATGACGACTTCGTTTCCTACATTATAGGCCAGAACATTGTCATACTTTGAAAAGGACTGAATAGTCTCGAGATATTGGTCTTGAAGTGCTGTGGTCCATGACGGAGAATTGCGATCGATGGAGCCGTTCACGGGTAAAGCCAAATCGATTCTGCGACACGATCAGGAACCCCCGGACGTGCTGAAATATCGATGCTCGTTCCTTACATAGTATAAATTCCAGCGTTGCTGAATAATTGCATACATGCGTCGTGGTTCAGGGCTGAGTTGACGCTGTAGGCACGAATGGTGTTGACACCGAGCTCCTGGAGATAGGGCAAGTCACGCTGACAAGCAGTGCCATTGGACAAGGGGTCAACGTAGGTGGAGGGCTCGAGGAAAGGGTTGTTTGGGTCAGCAATGACCTCGCCTAGAGACAAAACTGAGGGACATGCGGTGGAAGAGGCACGGAAAATGCACACCTTGCTCTTGGTATGCGACACCTTTGATGTAGAATCTGTTGCCATCGGCGGTATAGAGATATCGACCAGCACGAGTGACGGTCTGGATTGCTTGCACGCTAGAGAGAATGGCGCCCGCAAACGTAAGGGCAGCTGCGAAGCGGGGACGCATAGCTGAATGAAGGAGAGACAGAGATGTAGTAGAGAGCGTCGGAAATCAGAAACCAGTCGAGTTTAACTATGGAACAGCAAGTGCGGGGAGAAGCTTTTGATCCGCTTTATACTACACCCTTCGCCCTGGGATTTGCCGGCCTCAGAAGAATATGTGAAAATTCACGAGGGCAACCCTGAGCTCTATGTCACCTGAGACTGTGATTGAGGCTTTGAGCCCTGCAGTCCGAAACCATGATATGGACCTGTGCTCATCTCCTGCCAGAACCGTGCACGTACATGTCAACGTTCCTGACAGCGTCCAGACTCCACAGTCGGGCCTCTGCTACCCGGGAACTTGTCCAAGGAACCCGCGACGAGGCACTGGAGAATAGCCTTACATTTCGGACGTAATAACCGAGGCCAAGACCAGCTGAGGCGTGTGACAGAATTGGTTATGTGCCTGATATCGAAGGAACTTGATTCTGAATTAGCTCGCCTTTTTTCAACGTGTCAACAGCAGGCCAGCCAGATACTGGCAATACGGATAAAAAAAGCAACGACATAGATTGCACAATAAGTACACAAGGTAGTGCTGCGGCATGGTTCGCCATTAAACAGACATTGCTTTAGATGAGTGGAAGATTAAGGCTGTACAAATGCGGCAGATAGAAGCATGAAAAAAAAAAGGGCAAGACAACTAGAAATGTTCAGAAAGCAAAGACCAAGTAATAGCTATGGGTGTGTAACTGTGTATGCCGGACCAAAGTACAGATGTGCGAGGTGATATGATCGAAGCTGGCCGATGCCCATAGGTCGAAAGGGTACTCCGGGAAGACGAGATGAGGCAACAAGCAACATGGAGGTATCGGGCGCCGAGCGCAAGCGAGTTAGAATATACATAGAAATAGGGCATTAACGAGCGGCTAGAAGGTTGAGGCAAGGTCGACGATAGCGCGGTGGTTACGCAGATCGATTACATCCCGTATCCGTAGCTCTGGTAGGGATCGCTCAATGATCCAGCGAGACCAACGTTGCCAAAGCTCACGTTAGCGTACGCCGACACACCGGAATATCCGCCAGCGTGGGTATGCGGGGGTGTCAAATTGGCATTATGAGGTGAGTTGTTCTGTAAAACATATCCATCGATGGCGCGTGCCTGGAGGCCATGCAGTTGAGGAGGCGCCAAATGCGAGGGAGCATAAGAGCCTTGCCCTTGCATTCCATAGAGGTTAGCCTGGGTTCCATATATATCCGCAATCGGGCCATTGGGGTGGATACCCTGTGGAAGGTGCCGCCCAGCAGCAGGTGGATGAGCTAAACCGTGCGCCTGGTTGTTGAGGTTCATGTTGATCATTTGGTGTCCGTGGTATCCGCCGTTGAAGTTGTCTACCTGCTCGCGTTGCAATTTGTTTTGAATACGTTTACCGTAGGGAGTATTGCGGATAAGTGGAAGAACTGGACGAATACCCTCAACAAGAAGGGCGCGTTGGTTAGGCTCCGCATAGTCAAGTGCAGTCTGGATATCATCAGCAAGTGGTATTTCCAAGGAGTAGAAAGACCAACTTGAACACAATAGTTGCCGTACGAGTCGCGCAACAACTTCTCCAGACGTGAACGATTAAGCAATTCTTCGATAAGCATCTTTCTAGTGCTATGTTCAGCTACGCGAATGCACTGCATGGCAGACTTGGCATGAACAATCTGGAATGAACAATGCGACAACATTACTGACCTTTTCAATAACATTGGAACTGAATTTCTGAACTGAAAGAGCGCACACATTCCCTGCGAATTGGCGGATGACACCATCGCTGAAGCGATTGTCGTTCAGGTCCAGAATGTACTGTACGACCTAGTGACCAGGCAAAGGTTCACAACCCGACGCTGTGGTGGTCTTTCGTGCTACTCACATAGTTTCCATAAGGATCCTGGACCAACGTGAGAGCGTTATAAGTGATCTCATTCACAAGTTGAACACGTTGGTGGTCGGAGGCGTGGTCAATGCATCTTTGGAGCACGCAACACCCGTGGCGGTGAGTCGCGACCTCGACACAATTAGCAGCGACAGCATTGTAGATAAACTGCAAGGTGAGCGTAAGCATAAAGACGATCAAAATGATGCGCCACAAGTACCTGGTTGTCCTCAGGGGCGAGTTTGTTCAGACATTTTTGAATGACGTGATTGCCGTTGAGGTCCTTGATAAGCACAACAACATGGAGGCTGAGGGCAACGATAATGGAGTGAATCTGGACATTGTATCTCTGATCAGTCTAAATTCTTCCGTAAGTCTGGAAGAGAAGGGAGAAAGGGAACTAGACTTGCCTGTCGTCTAGTGGACAGGAAGTCAATCATCTTTTGTACTGCACGAGTGCCATGCATGTTGAGAGAAATATTGACCAAGTCTTGCGCAACCGA
>JBBPRK010001240.1:0-13751 GCA_038093075.1 Boletus patriciae | reverse complement strand
GGTACAGACCACTTGGACGCCCTCGCGGGCGCGACGGCCGAGGTCGACGGAGATGACGCAGTGGGCGCGCCATTTGCGTTCGCGTGCGAGCCCGTCTATGCCGACGAGGTTTGCAATGGTGGTGCGCACGCTGCGACCTTCGAGGTGGAGCCAGTCGAACGGGGCGGGGGAGTGGGGGTTTGGTGTGGGCACGCCGTAGGACGGGGGGGTGCTTGCAGAGGGCGCGGTGGCTGGGCGGGAGGACATGGAGGGGCGTGGTGCCGAGGACGGTGCGAGGGTGTTGGGGGACGGGGACTGCTCTCTGGGCGGCGGGGGTGCTGGGGGTGGCTGGGGCGCGCTGAAGCCGACGTAGTTTTCGGGTGCGAGGACGGGGCCGAGGAGGGCGATAAAGTCGTCGTGGGAGACGTCGGGGAGGGGGTTGTGGTTGATGACGGTGCGTGCGTCGGTGTCGCGGGCGTGGACGACCCAGGCAGAGGGCACGCCGAGGCCGGGCCAGATTTTGCAGTATTTTGTGCGCACGCCGGCAGCCTCGAGGGCGTCGCGGAGACGGAGTGCGTCGGTGCTCCCGCCGAGGGAGGCGATGAGCATGGGCTCGATGTCGCCCGCTGCGGGGACGGTGGCGGCGAGCTGGGCGAGGAGGGCGAGGACATGGGCAGCAGCGCCGCCGCGGGCGGTGTGGACAGACTGTGCGCGTGCGACGGTGCCGGGCTGTGGGTGGGCGTGGAGGACGAGGGCGTGGGTGAGGAAGACGGTGCCGGTCGCGAAGATGCGGAGCGGGGGAGGCGCGAGGACGGGGAGCGTGTCCCGCCGCAGACGAGCCATCACGGTGCGGGGCGAACGAAACTGCACAGCGACCGCCATGCATGTCTCCTCCTCAGCCCCTCCTCTTCACCCCATTCTCATCTCGCTTAAACCACACTTTTCATTCGCAAAACTAGATGGCAGTAATGAACAGCTGGTACGGCCGCTCGGTGTCCCCGTGCGCCTTTCTGTTCCGTCGCTCAGCCTTTCTCGCCCGCCTCAGCTCGCGTCGCTCCCTCCTCGCAGCACGACGCGCATGCCTGTCTGTCAACGGCGCGTGTCCGTGCCGGTCCTCGTCCGACGACGACTCATCAGACGACGAGTCCTCGCCCCGCTTGCGCAGCCCATGCGCCATGCGCTCCTGGTGGGGATCCCCAACCGGCGCAGCGCCCAATTTCCCACTCAGCCGCTCAGACGCCTGGCACAGCACCACCTCCATCCTTCTCGGTCCAAAAAAGTACTACGACAACATGAGCGACAAGACTGAAAAAACGACGCGACACTGACGTGGTTCCAGTGGTCCACGAGATCGCCCGCCGCCTGGCGGTTCTTGTACTTCATCTTCTTTTCAATGCCGGACGTCATGAAGAGGCCACCTGTGGTCCAGGTCAGATGGTCCCACTGCGTACGAGAGGACACGCACCGATGAAACCCATGCCCATGACCGTCGGGATGACGTTGGATCGAATACGCTGCGCGCCCGTGAGCGACGCCGCCTTTTTCACGTCCGCCAGGAACCTAGCGACCGTTCAACCGACTAACCCCACCACCCCAAAGAACCGACGCACCGTTTCCAGTCCTCGGCAGTCACGTCGTGCGTCGCAAACGGGTGCGGATTCAACTGACAAGGAGGCGGCAGCTCCGGGAACCCGCTCGTCAGATTCTTGTCGTTCGAGATCAGACACATGGGCGGGAACGCGCCGTACGGGAGCTGGGGCGGTGGGCGCTGCCACATTGGAGGCGGGCCCTTGTTGCCAAAGAAGGCGGCGAGGGACACCATGATCCCGCTCTTGTTGGCGTCCTGGGACGTGGACGGGCCGGCCTCGGGCGTGGGCGCAGGCGCGTCGTAGGGGTTGTTGATAGGCGGGGAGAGCCACGTCTCCTCGCCCTTGCGATCGGACGCCGATCTGTTGTCCGGGTGGCTCACGGCGTACCCATAGTCGGGCGGGGGGGCTTGGGGCTCTGGGTAATACCCTGGCGCCTGGGACTGGGACGGGGGGGCATAGCTGGTATCTTGTCCGGGCGCTGGGGCGGGGGGATAAGGGCCCTGCGTGGGTGGTGGGTATGCTGGCGCCGGGTATGCATCACCCTGGGGAGGGTTCAGCCAGCCTGAATGGGGGTCCTTCTCGTTGGGGTATTGGGTCATGCTTATCGATGTGATCCCACTCACGTCCGGGCGCTGCGGGTTATATACTGTCAATGAAACGAGGTGACAGCTGTATCGCCCCCGAGGCGCTGCGACCAAGGCAATGCATGGAGATCAGTCGGCTGCGCGTGGTTGGCTCGAGGCAAAGGCGGTGAGCATTACTGCTGCCGTGGGGGTACTGATACATGCATTAAATGCGGGGACATGAATGAAATGAACGTGTGTAATCGGTGCGGCACGGAAAAAGAAAGAAGTAAGGAAGCAATCAATGCGCTCAGCGTGCGAGTGGGGGACGGTATCGTAGATTGCATATAACCGGGTGCGAAGCATATATGATGTGAAGCCTTTTCATTCATACAGACGAGTGTGGTGCAGGGCGTGCATGGGAATATGATGTCCGATGGAATAGATACAGCTGCGAGCATGTGAGCATCTCTCCTCGCGAATGCAGACCGACGTACGGCAATGACCTCTGGTTAGGCCCTCGAGAACCACCACGCGAAAAGACGGAAAAACCAACGGTATACTAGAAAAACACGTGAATGGCAGCCGTTGCCAAGAGAGCCGCACTCACGTTGGCTGGCAACTATCCAACAATAGACTGTAAAGGAGTAAATCTCGTCGCGCTGCAGCTAACAGTTGCGAGTTGGGTTTGTAAGCATGAGGTGTCAGTTGATCGCGAACATGACAGGACAGGGACGCATGTGTAACTTCCCTATGTCGCATGTCAAGCATTGGAAGCAGAGGCACTAACCGGTGGACGTGGACCATCATCCATCGCCGGGGCAGGGACGTCGACGCTGGGTCGATCGAACGAGCCGATGGGGAGGGAGGCGGCTTGTTTTATGACGGTCGCATTGTCTGCGTGGTGTGGTTTTCGCGGTGTGAGACTGAGGGGAATGCGGGAGGAGCGGCGCGCGCTGTCGCTCACGTCGCTCTTGTCGCTCGGCTCCTCCGACGAGGACTGGTGCTTGACCAGGCTCCGCCGTTTTACGAGGCCGGGCGGGACGGGGGGCTCGCGCACGCTGGCAGAGCGCAGCTTGGGATGCGCCTTGAGCTTCCCGAGGGGAGGCGGGGTCAGAGGGAAGGACTTGGAGACGTGAACAGGCCAGGGCGGGAATTGGGAATGGGAGTGGGAGTGGGAGGTCGATAGCGGCAGGAATGGGTCCGTTGGGGAGCCCTGCGTCTGGGGGAATGGATATTCGAAGCGCTGCGCGCCGAGATCAAAGGGGGTGCCCATAATCTGGATACAGGTTAGAGATGAGCGGGTACGGGGGCAAGACTGACCTCGCCGGACGAGCTGGAGGAGAAGCTTCGCCCCGAGTCGGAGTGGGGGGTGTGCCCGGGGGGAGGGGGAGGGGGGCCGTTGTCGGGCTGGTGGGTGTCACTGGGCAAGAGCATTGTGGCATGGGTGCTGCGAAGAGGGGAATATCAGTGGACAGGATCAGTACGGCCGGGACATTTACCGACGGTCGCACTAGCGGTACGCATCAGATTCGCGGCACGTTGCCAGCGCGAGGCTTTCGGTCCGATTCCGAATCCCGTCAGCCGCCATCCTCTTTCGCCGCGCCGTCCACTCCTCTTCCTCACCCACCATGCTCGCCCTCCTCCTCGCCTTTCTCCGCTTCATCGCACGCCTCTTCACCAAGCCCAACCCTGCACTCCCCGTCCCCGTCACGGCACGCGCAAAAGACCCCACACCCGCAAGCTCGCCCATCTCCTCGACCGCCCGCACGACCCCCGCCTGTCGCTCCCGCTCCGCAACGCCAAAGCGCGCCTTTCATCCGCCCACGAGCCCGTTTCCAACCATATCCCTCTCAGGCATATTCGCGACGCCCCCACGTCTCGCTTCCGACATTGAACTCGCGCTTGCGAGTCCGCCCGATCTGAACCCCATGGGCAGTCCATCCCCTTTTCGGGCAACGCCGTCGTTTCACACTCGTCACTCGCGGTCACCCTCACCCAGCACGCCGTCCTCTGCGGTAATAGTCTGCCTTGATCGCAGCACAATCTCTCCTACCACAATGTCTGATGGAAGCTTGGAGGTCATTTCGCTCGGCGACGGTCGCCTCCCCTCCCCCTGGAGCCCAGTCGGAAAAAAGGCTTCCAATGTCTGGATGTCCGTCGATGGCATGCTCGTGAACGCCACAGGCTCTGTGGAGAACCCCGACGACTCTGCCGCATCGAGGATAGCCATGATTTCTCTGTCGACTACCTCTCTGTATTCGTCACCCTCGGATCTCGATGCGTTCGGTATCTCCGTGTTTGTCAACCTCGACCAGGCCAGCAACAATGTCGATGACCCGACCGTCCCCAAGTTGATCCAAGTCCGTGATGAAAACCGTCCGATGCTCGTCACACAGGCACCCCAGACCCCTCGCAAGCGGCGAGAAACCCTCCCGAACACACCTAGCCACAGTGCTCGCGCCACCAAGCATCTCTCGACCCCTTTAACCAAACTAGACGTCGGCCACGTCCGCAGCGCCACCTCCATCTCTTCCATGGCCTACGAACTCCGCATGGGACTGTTTGCCGACGGGAGGAGCATGTCCGCTTTTGAGAACATCCTTTCCTTACTCGATCAAGCCAGCCCGGAATCGAAACCACGACACAACGACGCGATCCAACCCGTAGAGGCCTGTTGATTCCCCAGTCACGTTTGTACATGTCTCCAACTTGTGTCTCTTTTCTCTCCCGGGCCTCGAATGCCCGAGATGTGTGTATGTGTATGTCGTGCTCATCTGTCAACGTAATCGGCCCTTTGCTACCCGAATCCGAGATGTCCGTGTCCGTTCAACGCCAGTCTGTGTCGTCTCGTACGCCCGTAAACGAAGAACGGCCGAGTTGTGTCGATTGTCGTCGGTTCACACGAATCCAGGATCAAGCAAACGAACTAGGCTCCATGCAGAGGACGAACCTCGCGATCACATCGGACGGGATTGCGCCAATGATCCATTGGGCCAGAGTTACCGCTCTGATCAAGAAACTCTCAGCGATCGTCTGCGACTTATCTCATCCCCACCCTGCCTCGTGCCAGCCCCAAAGTTCCAGTTGCGCTAGCCACAATGCACCCATTTCCACGCCACCCGCGTCACAGGGGGATTGAATCGGGGGACAAACCTCGCGATTACATCAGGCGGGACTGCGCCGAAGTTCCACTGGGCCAGAGTTTCCGCTCTGATCAAGAAGCTCTCAGCGATCGTCTGCGACTTATCTCATCCATGCCCTGCCTCGTGCCCCAAGTTCCAGTTGCGCTAGCCTGCACCCATTTCCACGCCGTCCGCGTCACAGAGGGATTTCTACGATTGAATCGGAGGCGGGACTGCGCGCGAGGTTCCACTGGGCCAGAGTTTCTGCTCTGATCAAGAAGCTCTCAGCGATCGTCTGCAACTTATCTCATCCATGCCCTGCCTCGTGCCCCAAGTTCAAGTTGCGCTAGCCACAATCCTGCACCCATCTCCACACCGTCCGCGTCGCAGAGGGATTTATACGATTCGACACACCTCTTGATAGCATCAGACGGGGACAACGGCTTGGCTCTGACAAGCAGCTCGTGATGGTGTACGACGCCGTCCACCACCCTGCTTCGTGCCCCGTTCAAGTTGCGCCAGCCACGATCGGCTCTGCTAGGAAACTCATTTCCACATCGTCCACGTCGCAGAGGGACTTCTACGATTCGACAACCCTCTTGATTGCATCAGACGGGGGCAACGGCACCTCATGATGGTGTACGGCTGCCTCGTGTCCCCCGTTCAAGCCCAAGATGGGATAGTGAGCGTCGAACGGTTCGGGTGTTATCATACTGTAACCGCGTCGACCTGCGTATCTCCTTTGCAATTACGCGCAAGATCCGATCACAACCACGTGTCAGCTCGCGTTGGTCACAAAGTAGCCGATCCGGGTGATTGCTTATCGGATTGCGTTGGAAGCCGGTCTCTCAAAATCAGCCGATGTGATAGGCAAGTGACGCATATTCGTGGTTGCTCCTCCTACAGTACTTAGTAGTCGGTTCAATCGGATCATCATATCAAGACTTCTTTCTCACGCGAATCCAGGGCCACCAAGATGCTTGAGAAGTTGATGTTAGATCAATGGGGGTTTAAACGTTTGTGTACAATCGAACCGGTGCGTGCTGACTCCCTATCTTTGGTGCTTGACGTTTCTCCAGAAATTGATGTTTATACCTGGTGGTATCATCCCCGTCTACGAAAGAGCCCGAGTTTAGGTGCACGCGGAAGCCTCTTGATGTTTTCACAATGGCAAAAGTACGGCCGCCAAATCCCCATTTCTGTCTTTCTTTACGAATCAAGCCGGGTTCTAATTCTGATTCTGGTTCTACCCTCGCTTGCTATTGTCATGGCACCCAATGCACACTTGACGTGCGCAGTTGCCGAGTCTCCTCGCAAGTTTTATCGCCGTCTTTTCCCGAAAACGAGGCGCGATCGTCCTCGTGACGCGGCGGGCGGAGCTGCCACATGCCAACAAGCTTTGACTCGTACGATTTGAAAACGGTCTCCGCACAACCAGCGCCCATTTCAGCTCTCGAAAAGGGTGCTATCCTGCATCCGGTGATTCCGGTCTGCGTCCTTTTGATTTACGTGATAGCCACCCCCGAACGTCGCAGTGGGGTCGTCCATATCAGTACTAGTGGCGGGGGTGACTGGTAGCCACTTGCATCATGGTCGTGTTCTGTAGCGACAAGGAGGTCTTTGACTAAAAGCGATCGAGTGAGATCAGTTGTCTGATGAGATAGTATAGATAAGATGGCATGTGTAGATTGAGTTCATTCGGCGACCCCATGAGAATAGGAGGTTCTGGTGACGCGGCTGCAGTACGGTCATGGTGTCGGGTGCTTCCGAGTGAACTGTGCGAGCCGAGAGGGTCGAGTCTACCTCCATTCCAGGGCATCGACCAGTCCCCTCTTCCATTCGATCCCCATCATGTTCTCCGCACTTTTGTGAGTATCCACCCGTGGCTCGCTGTCTTATTCTCAAAAGTATATTAGCAGCACGTCCACCGTCGATCCAAAGGCACCCAACTTCCATCCTGTCTCAGGCTTCGAGCCCAAGACCTCGGCCTCTGACTTGTTTGGCGATCTTCGGCCAAGCGACTTGGAGTGGACGTGTGCCGGTGGTTTCGTCACAGAGACACAAACGTTCTACCATCTCCTCGACGATGATACCATGCTCATGTGTCAAGTCATTCACTCGTCCATCGGGTCAGTCCTGCCGTCCCTTTAACCATCTTACGGTGTGACCGACGCCCAGGAATTAGCATGTGGTACCCAACGATCCAGTTCACATGCAAGATATACAATCCCAACACCGGGAAGACGATCTGGCGCTCCATCAATGTTACCAATTTCGTCACCCCTCCCCCAGGTCTAGACAAGCGCTCGTGCAAAGCGGACCAGTTCTCCATCACGCTCAAACCCTCCGCGGACCCGTCCTACCCAGAGACGTACGTCATCCGCGCCAACCTGTCAGACGACCTCCAAGTGTCCCTCGACGTCTCCCGTCCCGCCTCGGTACCCGGTTTCAAAGTCGGCCAGGGACCCAAAGGCGGGTTCTCCTACTTTGGCCCAGACGTGAACAAGCCCGACGGATACGTCGTCCACCGCTTCTGGCCTCACACCCTCGCCAACGGCCACGTCATCCACAAAGGCCACGCCACCACCATCAAAGGCATCGGCATGGTCGTGCACGCCATCCAAGGCATGCGTCCCAACCTCGTCGCCTCCCGGTGGAACTTTTGCAACTTCCAGAGCGCCGCGCACGGGGGCGTGTCGGCCATCCAGATGGAGTTCACCACGCTCGACACGCACGGGCGGTATGGCGCGGGCTCGGGCGGGGTCACCGTCAACGTGGGCTCGCTCGTGCTCGGCGGCAAGTTGGCGGTCGTGACCGCGGAGACAAAGTGGCCCGATGAGGTGCCCGAGGAGTCGGCCCCCGTCATCTCGCGCGTGACGCACGTGGAGCCCGTGCAGGATCCCGATACGGGGTACAGGAAGCCTAGCGCGCTCGACTTTCGATGGGCAGGGCCGTCGATACTGAGCGTTCCTCAGGGCACCATCTCTGCTTCCGCGTACGTTGACGTGGGCGACCCCGCCCACCCTAAAGGTTTGATAGAGAAAGTCGACGTTCTGGCGGAGATACCTTATGTGATCAAGACGATGGTCAATTACGTCGCAGGGACCAAACCATATATCTACCAGGTCGGTTTCATGACCCGGTTACGCGGCATCTATTGATATATGGTCTCCTCTGTTTCAGTGGCAAAATAAGGCGACGCTGGTCGTGCGTGGTCAAGACAATATCATTCCCGGATTGTCGGACGGCTTAGAAATTGAGGGCTTGTTGTACAACGAAGCAACTTTCATCTCCTAATGGGCGATCAGAACGACCATTTTCTAGAACATATTTGGGTCGTGACATCTACACGTACATATAGCTGCTACGATGTAAGAAGTGCTAGGCTGGAGGAATATATAATGGTGTCGAACGCATTTTGAATGGAAAGTCACCGGACCGAGATACGTTTCAAACACATTCACGGATCGTTTGCGCTCGTTCGTCGGAACGACTGACAAACATGCATGGGAAATCGACGGGCCGGCTGTGCAACGTCAGTTTCGTCTGCAATCAAAACGTGCATGATCACCCACATCGAGAGGCCAGTCGTAAACTGTCTCTTCACGTCGATCTCCTTGCCGTTCACATCCTTCGCCTTGGTGATGCAAAAGGTGGCAAGGACGGACACGGCGGCCGTCCACAGAAACGCGTCGGATGCAAACCTTCCCGGGCCTGAGGGGGCGTAAATGGGGAGGCAAAAGAGCGACAGATAGGCTCACAAATGCGGCGACCGAGCCCAAAGATGGGGTGGGCAGACATTGGCGGCCCGTCCCTGAGCGTGCCCTTGTCGGACAGGAACCTCTCGGGCTGAAACTCGTCGACATCGCTAAAGTTGTCCTTATCTCGGCCCATGGCCCTATTCAATGGCGCGTGATCGTCAACGAGGAAAGAAAAACGGCACGACGTCCTTACCAGACGTTGATCAGGACGAGTGCACCTACGCACAATGAATCAGCAACGTGGGGCCGGATCGCGTGCGCACACACCTTTGGGGATATGGTAACCCTCATACACGTCGTCGCCAGAAGTCGCATGTGGTATACCTGAAAGATGGTTGGATGCTACACTGCTACGAACGAGTCTCTCGAAACTTGCCTAGTGGAACCACCGGATTCCATCTGACGAGTTCACGGAGGATGGCGTCCACGTATGGGAGGGACGCTCTGTCGTCGAAATTGGGTAGCCTACCGTTCCCAATAACAGAATCGATTCCTGCCTGGGCCTTAGCCTGTACCTCTGGGTACAAAAGCATCGCGAGAATGAACGCATGTAGGGTAGATGAGTTCTACGACACAAATGAATACGGGTAACAGGACGATGACGACATCATGTGCCGTACCGACTCAAATCCGGCTGGTGCGGCCATATCAGAGTATGCATCAGGATCCAGTAGGAGCGAAGACTGACCAAGGAATACTGTTGCAGCTGTGGATTTGATCGCGTACTCTTGTTTGTGATAATCATCCTTTTGGTCCACCTGGGCCAAGCAATCGGCCACCATGGACGGCGGTGCATTCCCCGCCATCTGTTGGTGTAATCGGTCATCCATACACCCTGTGCCAGAATTCGTCATGTCATACCATCTGACCTTTCACCCAGTCAAACGGGACATTGAGAACTTGAGCTGCGAGCGTCCTCGCGTGAGCAGCATCCCGCCATAACTCAGCTCCTGGAAACCACCCAGGGAACTTCTCGACTGGGCGCGGATGTGAAACGCGAGCGGAAGAAGCTAAAACGACACGACTTACGGAAGGGAAACGCAGAGAGGATGGCACCCCGTTCGGGCGAAATCGCCTTGGCAAGAATGTTGACAAGCGACGTCGCAGTTTTCACCATAGGGTCGTCTCTAGCTGCCGTCTCGTAGCCATATGCAAGGGCCATGATGTTCGAGGCCACATAACTAGAACATCATCATCAGGACAAGGAATTAGGGAGGGTAGAAAGATCTCTGGCCTCTTGATATGCAGCTCGAATTCTTCGGGGGCATCCAGCAAGTTGGCAAGAAGTGTATGCACCCTCTTCAAGTATGCCTCTTGGTTACGTGCTTCAGACTCCGCACGGAGAGCGTGCTGGAAAATCTTCCTGTGAAGTCTCCACTCGTCACCGTAGGGTAACATGACCGTACTAAAGTCCATGCCGCACCTTATATTTGCCCAGTCAGCCTAACATTGACAAGGAAGAAAGGATGTAGTATACAGTGAATGCGCCGCGATCACCGGGCGATCGGAGTACAATGCCGAGCGTTGATCGAGCAGCGCTCTTGCCGTCTTCTCCGAGTTTAAGACAATGAAGGTCTGGCCAAGGAGGCGCACGTGTAGCAGATCACCTGCAACGATTGAGTATGAGAGTACACATTTAAGAGATCAAACTTTTAACTCGCCATATATCTCCTTCCATGCGGTGTATGTCAACCAGGGCTCGGCGGTGTTCACCTGGTGGAGATTTCCGATCAGCGGAAGAGGCTTCGGACCTGGGGGAAATCGCAGGTCACGGGAGTTTGCCTCTCTGTTGGAGGCAAACATGCACAGTAAAAGTGCAGATGATACAACGCCAACTGAGAGGAGGAAGTGTTGATGGAATACATGATCGATCACGTCGACAGCCGAGAGCGGGACGAGAGAAGTAACCGTGAATGAAGGGGCAACCATCTTGAACACTCCTTTGACAGTTTGACTCGGTCAGTTGGTGGGAGGCTCTGGCGATTCTTGTCATTCCGGTGCTAATTTATCTGTCAAACAGTCTCCTGGGATTCAAAAACGCATGAGCATAATATCGGTTAGGTCGAGACTTCGCGTTGCATATTTGACACGATGTCCCCTGTGGTGTTCGTAGCGAAGTGAGACAGATCTCCAAGAGAGATTATCCGTTCGCCACCGTCACACGTCAGATGGATGTTGGCCGATTTCGCGAGCTACGCGTTCAAGAAAACCTCCTTGAATCGATCCATAGATCCGTACTATGGTGCATTTCACTTGGTCACCACTACGTCTGTGCGGACGCCAATCTGAGCTGAGTGAATGATAACCCCTGTCGTGGTCCTACTAGTAAGCAAGGAATGGCTTACCCGCAATCCCGTAGTTGGTCTGAGCCAGAGCATTCGTGGGGGCCGCGACAATGACCACCGAGAATTCAGAGTCCGCCTCGGCTGCCTCGTCACATACACCTAATTGCTGCCACTGCACTCACAATGATTTTAGCGTGAAGGCAGAAATCGTTCAGGCTAGGTTTCGACTCATCGGAGCGCCGGGCTTACGCTGCAGTACTTCTTGTTTAAGGACCTGCCATTTTCCGCCGCCCACGACGATCGACATTGTTTACGGGGTGTCTACATCGTGAATGACCTGTCGAAAATGTCGAAATGGCTCGATGATCGAGATTGACGCGCTTTTCACGGTGTATATCTCGACGAAAAGAACACAGAATGACATTGTTCAAACCTCTAAGAGCCTGCCCAGCGTCCGGACAAAAATCGGCCCAGAAGCGAAACAACCCTACCAGTGGGCCGGACAGGTTACAAATCGGGGCGGGGGGCAGGAAGGGAACTCAGGTCGTGATCCGGGCATGACGTGAGTGATGAGCAATTATATCGGGTGTAGACAGGTAGACTCATCGGGTGTTTGACTGCGATGTTTCAGTAATCTATTTCTCTCGGCTTTTCTGACATATGCAAGCGCACGAATATTTGAACATAGAGTGACAGCCTAAAGGTTTGATAGAGAACGTCGGCGTTCTCGCGGAGATACCTTAAGGGAACCGCGTCCCTCCTGCCATGAACACTCTCCGTCGCAGACAGCTTGATCAGTAGGACCAGACTCGTTCCTTTTCTGGAGCAACATACTTGAAAGATCCATCACCGAGCTAAACTCTGGTTCGGACCAGGCGCATTTGAAGGCTGCCATTGCTGGTAAGCAGTCCTGTGATTGTGCCGTGCATCCATTCATCTCTGATTCCTATCGCCTTGGTTTCGTTCTTGCTTTAATGTAGTCTGTGGTATCGACAAGTGGACTCTTTCACATGACCTGGTCTCGGCACTTTTGGAAGATCCTTTCACTTCTGATCCTACCTATACCGATCTTTTACGCAACCGGTGGAAGGACGCGCCCAGCTGCGTAAATATCGAGTAAACCCCCATGTCTTCTACTAGTCGACCAGCGTCATACGAGACTAACGTAGGCATGGTAAACCCGCTGCGTTTGCTGGCGAACTCTCTAGCCCATCAGATTGGCTTCAGCGATTTCCATATGCCATTCGACTCACTGAGCTCCCCGACCTTTCATCCTTGTCCAGCATCAGTGACGAGACCGACAACCTCTTATTCAACAGTGGCGTCCTTTTGTTACTCTGCGATCCCGTCGTCACCCCTCTCTCTGACCTGGCCGTCCGGGCCAAGCACCTACTCAATAGGCCAAGCACTGTCCTCATCCTCACATCAGGCTCGATTTCTGACGCTCATCGTCAGTTCGTTTCTCGAACATTGTCGAACATGGGATGCCAACCGGGACAGATTCTATTCGTCGATCCAGACAAGCGCTGGGTGACGCCTTTGGTAGATCTTCGGCAGGGAACGGCGCTTTCACAGGTCCACGGTTCTCTTTCTACAAGCTTCTGGTCAGTCGAAGCCATTAAGGAAGACCTTGATCGTGTGGCTAGTAAGATTGACGATCTGTTGTCTGGAGTACAGAGGATCCGAGAAAATACCAGACGTGACGTGCTCGGCTAGCCGGGAGAGGACAACAAGATCGAAAGGGCGCTGTCTCTGAGTACGAAGGAAATGAATACACTGCTGGGATCTCCCTCGTTCTGGAAGACGGTTCTGTGATCAAGACGATGGTCAATTACGTCGCGGGGACCAAACCATATATCTACCAGATCGGTTTTATGACCCGGTTACGCTGTATTTACTGATATACGGTCTCCTCTATTTCAGTGGCAAAATAAGGCGACGCTCGTGCGTGGTCAAAACAATATCATTCCCGAATTGTCGGACTCGGACGGCTTAGAAATCGAGGGCTTGTTGTCTCCTAATGGGCGATCAGAACGACCATTTTCTACTAGAACATATTTGGATCATGACATCTACAACATATAACTGCTAGATGTAAGAAGTGCTCAGGGTAGGCTGGAGGAATATATATGGACAGAAAATACTTTTCAAACGCATTCACGGATCGTTTGCGCTCGTTCATCGGAACGACTGATAAACCTGCATGGGAACTCGACGGGCCGGCTGTGCAACGTCAGTAGAGTTTGCAATCAAAACGTGCATGACCACGCACATCGAGAGGCCAGTCGTAAACTGTTTCTTCACGTCGATCTCCTTGCCGTTCACATCCTTCGCCTTGGTGATGCAAAAGGTGGCAAGGACGGACACGACGGCCGTCCACACGAACGCGTCGGATGCGAACCTTCCCGGGCCTGAGGAGACGTGAATGGGGACACGAAAGAACGACAGG
>JBBPRK010001239.1:0-13753 GCA_038093075.1 Boletus patriciae | reverse complement strand
AACTTGAGCATAGTGGGAGTGAGCTCAGAGTAGTGATGATGAGGGAACATGAACAAGATAGTTTATTATTGAGACTGGCTGAAAGGCCAGCCTTATATACTGCTCTGTACTGTTTGTACATGTATGCGCAGTAGGATATGAAGAGCTACACAGCCCTGATAAGTGATAAGAGGGATAAAGGCCATTGGCCAATAGCATATATCTATATATATGTCTTTATCTATGATGTCAGAATGATGTCATAGATAAGAGATAAGAGTCCAGACCCATGATGTCAGAGTGACATTATAGATAAGGGTCTAGGCCTTTATACATAATATAAATAGTGTAAAAAGGACCATGTGATAATGGCTCTAGAACCTGGTATCAGGATTAGAAATTCTGAATAAGAAATACCAGGATTCTCGATGGGTTCACCATCAGTCACTCTTTTGGCTTTTTTTCCTGCTAGGTGGAGTCCTCTCTTATCTTAGTCGTCCAAGCACAGTCCACTCATTGTCCCAACTCCTAATTGTTCCCCAAATGTTGCAGCTGCCTTACACTCTGTCTAGTCAGTGGCCTAGCAATCATACCAAACTGGTGATTGCTCTCTTTCTCTTTTTCCCCTTTTGACTACACATCCATATGTTGAAGTTCTCATATTTCATTATTGACTTTGTTTGCTTTTCATGTGTCAGTCACATAGTCAGTCATGAAGTCAGTCACAAGATTCAATCTGATGACAGTCACACATTGTTGATATTCCTCTGTGACATTATTACTACACATGGTTGATTATCTAACCATTCTAGACCTATGACATCATACTTATTCAGATCTTTCATAATGTCATATCACATCATCATTACACCATATCACACCATTATGATGTCATAGCACATCATTCTTGCTCATGGCTTACTTATACATTTTTTATGGATAGATTACACCCTTTATGGAACCTAATCCACATACAAGGACAAACAGTCATTTATGTATAAATGCTTGGGACTTACTCCCCTAAATGTTAAGTTCTCTTGCACCCCAAAGTGTAATAGCTTCTTAGCAAGACTTACTTGCAAGTACTCTCAACTTCAAGTGAGTAGCTTCTCACTCACTGGGTTTCTCCCACTATCGCTGTTGCCTCTGTACCAATTGGAAAGTAGCGCTTCCAACAGGTTATGAGCCACACCTAGACAATTAGGACCATTGTACATAACTGATGCCCTATAACAGTTTTGCAATGTTGGCAGTACTTGCTTTTGGTCTACTGTGGCTGCTTGGCATTTTGATATCCAATGAGATGTTCCATGTCATTGCGATGCATACCTTTATAATTTGATTCTTTTTCTACTTCATTCATTTGGTTTCAATGACTGAAGAGAAATTGACACAAACCCTTTTACCTCCTACCTGTCAATTGACTGGTCATTTGAATAGACACTTTGTCCCAAACGAGGTTTGTGCTCTAGATCCAAACTTTCATCGCTGCACTTGGAAGTGCCATCGTGATTTCGATCACAATAATTGCATGCTACTTTGTGGAGATAATTGGATTCATACGAATTGCAATAACCATTGTCATCCTAATCTGTTTTCTTCTCTAGCTTCTTACTCTTCCACCTCCATATTGGCTTCTCTTCCTTTCCAACACCAACCAGCTTCTACCTTCATTGACCCCTATGCTGATGATTTCGTCTATTCCTATGGTCACACCCAGACCATGCCACTCCATAATGATCGAGTTGATGGCTCACATCAGTCATTCATCATCCTCTGTCTTGACTTCAAGGGCTACCTGACCGAGTTCCAGAGAGACCATGAACACCACCATTTGGCATGAGTGCCGAGGAGTACATGAAGATGATCAACCCTGTCCAATACCACCCTGATCTCTTTTGAGATATGGTTTTTCCACCAGAAGTCCCTGCTCTGCTTTGTTTCTTGGAATAATGGGATGAGGTATTGTGGATTTCAGAGAATGGGAACAGGATCATCCAAGTGGAATGTCTACTGCTGTATCTACTTTAGATGAAGGTCAACCTCTTCGGGTACTCCCCTTGAAACCTTTATGATATCATTCATGGATCTCAATGTCTTGCCCATCAAGTTTCTATTCCTTCAAATTATTATGGCAACAATGTAAACCCTCCTGATAGCGGTCCCACTTTACTCAATCCAGCTGAATACCCCTATATGATGAAAACCTCCTTTGATGGCATTTCCTATTGGAATGTGTTACGGCTCGGTACGCCTAACAGTGTCCTAACGGACTTAGTCGATTTTCTTCTTCTTTCTTTATCTTATCAGATTAACTTATGACAGCCATGCTGTCTCTATGCTTCTCTTTTCTTTTCACATCATGCCGCATGCATTCTTCACCTTACTCATTTCCGTGCAGTGCATGGCTATGCCCTACTTCTTTCCTTCCATTCTGCCACTGCCGTGCAGTTGCCTCATGCTTTACTTCCCTTCCATTCCATGGCTATGCTTGATGCACACTTCTACCTCATGCTACTAGGATCCGGAATATTCTAGAACACTAATCGGTAGATCTGGTGTAAACATGTACATACATATGCAGTAGTATATAAGGGCACAAGTCGCAGCCAGAGAACTCCAGTTTAGTTCTCTTGGTTTTTCCCCACCTCAGCTAGTGAGAACATCTCCGCAACCGATTGCAAGTGCCTTCGGTGCGTCCTCTTTTCAACTTCGATTCCCTAGAGCCCCAGTTGACACTGAGGCCTATTGGGTTGTTTCAGAATGAGTCTTTGGCATTGATCTATGAAGGCCTAGACTTGGCTTTTCTTGTGGCTGGCTACCATGACACCTTGTAGATTCTGGTTCACAACCAGGATTATGAAATTCTCCATTGTGACCTCTTTGTGGTCAATTATGACTTCACTGAACTCATTCATATGAACAGTCCTAATGAGACAATTAGTGACCAAATTCAATGCCAGTTCATTACTGCCCCCACTTTTATGGATCCTAACGATGGTGACATCTTTCGTCACATGAACATTGTCACTAGCTTTCACAATTACTGGTATTGACACCAAGCAACAGAACCCTTACCTGGGTTTGGAGAAATCCCTACACAGCAGTTTCGGAACTGGATCATATATAGATACTTAGTGGCAGAGTGTGTGGAAGAGGAAGAACCCTTGGTATGATGAATGGAAGAGCTTATGCACTTCAGCAGGCACCAATGACTGCTGTCTCATCACTGCCATTTCCATCCATCATCCTCTCACCGATAGACATTTAGCTACTTGACTCTTACCTAAACAAGAAGTCAAACAAGGCAATGGCAACATTTGCATTCAATAACTCAGCCAAGCTGCTTCAGCACCGGCCAAATTCATGGCCCCTACCTGTGTGGTTAGGAGGTCACTCTATGAATGTCGAAAGGCCCATATATGCTCTGCACATCCATACTAAGGCTGATTATTCTCTTTCCTCTTATCTTCATCTTTCTGCATGTACTACCAAATACTGTTACACACCTTATGTAACTCACAGCTGTCCGTCTATCTCAGTTCACTTATCAAATGGAAAATTCAGTTCATTTGCAAACCAACACTTCTTCGAACAACCCGGTTTTGAAAAGTTCAGGTTACTCAAACCTGAGTGTTTCAAAATAGACCACTTGTGACTTACACACATATGCAAGAAGATAGAGAGGATAAAGAAGAAGTTGAAGCCACCTTATTCCCATTAACAGATCTTATGGAAATGGATGGCAATGGATCTTTGGATATTTCCACAGAGGCTGCCCCAACTTCCTTTACCACATCAACCTCTTATTCCTGTTAATGTTACTAATCTCCCTTTTATGCAGACTTTTGTCGTGAATCTATTCATCTACTGAAGCTTACATACTCTTTATCATCTTCTTTATCATTATGTCTTTCAACATTAACTCTGCTATCCAATCTTGCACTACCATCCATTCAGGACAATCAAACTATACAACATGGTCTTGTCAAGTTTGTTCCTTGCTTACCATGGCAGGATGGTGGACCATCATTGTCAAAGCCAGTTCAACTCTGAGGAAGAACTCCAAGAACCAGAGTTACTTTATGATGTTCAGGACTTGGCTTTACAGTGTGTGGTGTGCCCTTGTCTCAATAGTCCTCAGAGTTCCGAAATTGGCCAGAGGGTTGGAAAAAGTCAGAGGTGCTCAGCTTAGCTGTAAGGCTAACCAGCAAGGGATCAAGCCAAAGGGATCATCAAGAGGGGAATAAAGGGAAGGAGGGAATCTTAGTTGATTATTTGTCTCAAGTCTACTAAGTGACTCGGGTACACTTTATATACTGTATCGAAAGAGAGGAATACCAAAGAAACATATAAGTGTTGGACTGGGGCTATCCTGGATCTCAGCTTGGTGGTGGGACTGCCCTGAGCTGTGGTGGTGTCTTGGAACAAGGGTAACTATGGAATTAGTTTGTATGGGGTTAAGTGAGGTATGAGAATGGAAGGGAGTATGAAAAGTGTTAGATACTCGGAGGTGACACAATGGGCTCGGGTTTGACTAGGCTGAGTCAGAGTACTCGGAAGATGTGGTAATGCTCGGAGGAGCTCAGTCATGCTCGGTTGAGCTCAGAATATGTAGGTGAAAGTTTGAGATATGACAATTGTTGATGGTACTAATACCTATGCAGCTCAGGCTGATGCCACTGCAAGAACTCTTTGGATTTCACAGGATCAAAAGGTTCAAGCTATGATTGCTATCTTCATTCATGCTGACATGCAGCATCTTCAGAAGGAGGCCTATATTCCCATTGGAGCAGGTGCAGGTGCTATCACTCACCCCTCCATATCTCATGATCTTTGGATTTGTTTTCAGCATATTTAGGCTCCAATAGGTGTCACCAGACAGTTTGAAGCCTTCTCTGAAGCTTTATGTATTCCTATCCATGACCCACATGAGTCACATGGATGAAACAAGGAAGAAATTCCTAATCAAATTAACCACTTGGTTAATAAATTCAAATGAATGTGCAGTGCCGGTCTTTTCTTACCAGAGAATCTCAAGGCAATGGTCCTTCTCAATGCCCTTCCACATTTCTATAAACCAGTTACCTCTACTATCATCCAAACTACCATCACTGTCAATTTCACTTTGGATAACGTCATTTCAAAGATGATGTCAGAGTCTCAACTCCGAGCTTCTACCCATACTTCATTGAATTACCCAAGAACCTATAGAAGCCACTGGAAAAGTCATCCTTCCAATCATTGCTGGGCTATGTTTGGCTGTCCTGGTCAAACTATGCACCTCATGATAAGAAACCTTATAACTCAAACCACTCTAGTCAGTTAAACCAGTGAGATAAAGGAAAAGGTCCCCAGAATCAGAAAGGAAAGGATAAAGTGACTGCAATAGGAGAAATTGCTAATGTGGTAGAGATGGACATAGGTGAGCATATCACTCATGTCACTGGTATGGAAGTTGATGAATTTGAAATGCAGGAACATGTGGACTTTGATGCCACACCACTACATGCTGCATGGGCCACTGAAGAAGATCTAGATGATCCACCGATTGCAGGCCCTTCTTGCCTGTTTTGTTATGGCTCCCTTCCAGCTGATCTCTAAGCTAAAGGGAGAAAAATCCAAGAAGACGAAGAAGACCAGAGCTGTTACTTCATTTTATGGAGATATTAGAAGAAATGTGGATGGTACATGGAAAGGTGAAGTAGATTCCTTCTTAATCCCCCACCATGAGCATGATCACTCTGATCATAATCTCAATATTGTACCTGATGAAGAATACTATTACACTTCTGATTATTCATGTGTTTGTGTAGTTGACAAACCGTCAACTAGAGTATCTTCCTTTTATCAAAGTCACTGGCTCATTGATTCGGGTGCATCCAATCATATTACACCATACTTGGAAAATTCCTCACACCTTCTTTAGGGAGAATGTTTGGCTAGTATCACTAATGGATTCATCATTACCATACATGGTCCAGGTACTATTGTCCTTCAACAGGATTCTCCTAAAGCACCTACAGTACTTTTAACAGGAGTGTGGTATGCTCCAGAAGCTGCCCATAGATTACTATCTGTTATTGTGTTAACCACTTAAGGTTTTACATGTAAGATAACAAATAAACCAAAATTTGGGACAAACAAGGAAAGTTGGTGATACAGGCCATTGCTTTATTACCTTCTACTCCGGTTCACTGGTTTCGGTCCAAACTGATTATTCCAGAAGGAGCTGTTTACTCCTTGTAGAATGGTAATTCTTATCATTTATGGCACTTACACTTTGGACATAGTTTCAAAAATGCACTTTGCCATGCCCATAAACACTTGAAAGGTATCCCTACCCTCCAAGAACCTCCTATGAAGGATACTTGTAAAGGATGCCATCTTGAAATGGCACATGAACATGCATTTCCTGCTTCATCTAAGCATGCTGATCATCTTTTCGGTTTGATTCATACAGACCTTTGTGAGTTTCCAATTCAATCTTGCTCCTATGCCAAGTGGATAATTGTATTTATTGATGATGCATCAGGCTTCACTGCCCTTCATTTTCTCTGCTTGAAAGAAGATGCTGTTACTGTGCTTCAGGATCTGGTTGCTTGGGCTGAGGCTCAAATGGGCTTTTGCCTTCACTCTATATGTTTGAACTATGGTGGGGCATACATTAATCATTCACTTAAGGCATTCCTTGCATCTAGAGACATAGAGCATCAAACCTCTATACCTCAAATCCCACAACAAAATGGTCAAGCTGAGCACTTTAACCAAACTATCCTAGAAAGGTCAGAAGCAATGCATCAACATGGTTGCTTACCACCATCCTTTTGGCAAGATGCTATGTAAACTGCTATAATACAGCCAATGCAACATTTTGACTGGTCCACTCCCATAACCAAATGGAATGGTGATGTTCCAGATATATCATATTTCAAGGTCTTTGGATTGCAAGTTTATGGGTTTATTCCTAAAGAGGAATGGCAATACAAGCTGTCTGCAGAAGAAGCAATCTTTATCGGGTATGAACAAGGAACCAAAGGATACAAGTCTGGTCTCCTAAGCACAGACAAGCTGTCATCTTGTCCACTGCCACTTTTGATGAATTTAATTTTCCCCATTGTTCCAAAAGTTAGATGACAAACCAGAGAAACCCATATCAGAAGATATTCTGACTTCATATTGCTATTAATTTCCATTATAGAAAGATCAACTACTCAATTGACAAATTCCATCCGAGAAAGCTCCTGATAATCAACAGCCATCTCGACCAACTACTCCTCTATCTTTCCCATCTGATTCCATATATCATTCTCCTCTACCATATCATTCACCTTCTACTCTTGTTTCCACGGAACCTTGATGAGGAACTAGAATTTGTAATTCCCGCATTATTCCAAATAACACTTCTGGGAATAGACCACCTGTCAAGATTGAATGAGATTTACAAGATCCATCCTCATTGAAACCAACATGTTACAGCTCAAATATGCCTAACATCAGTCTAACAGACTTAGTTGTTTCCTTCTTATCTTATCAGATTAACATATGACAGCTATGCCCCTATGCTTCTCTTTTCATTTCATACCCATCCTCATGCACTCCTCACTTCATTCATCTCCATGCAGTGCATGGCTATGTACTTCTTTCCTTCTCTTCCATTCTGCCACCACCATGCAGTTGCATCATATCCTTCTTTCATGGCTATGCTTGATGCATGCCCCTAACACATGGTGCCACATATCTAGTCTATGTTGGAACTCATTGGTAGATCCAACACAAACATGTACATACTCTAGTAGTAGTATAAAAGGCTGCAAGTGCCAACCAGAGAACTCCAGTTTAGTTCTCTTTATTTTTCCCCTTCATAACCAGAGAGATCGTCTCCAGAACCAACTGCTAGTGCTCTTGGTCTGTCCCCTCTTAGTCTTTGATTCCCTAGAGTCCCAGTTGATGCTGTGACCTTTTGGGTTGTTTTACAACAAATGAAGAAGATGATCTAGGAACTTTATATAGCCCCATCTACTGCAATAGGATTATTGCGACTGCAGCTCCTGTTGTCAGTGTTCCCACGTAATATTGGGATATCATCAAACTCCTGAATGATGAACAACAACTGTGGAGAAAGGCTGTGGAAGAAGAAATCAAGTTACTTGATGAGTGCAAAGTATGAAATTTGGTTAATATTCCACCTGGACAAACACCCGTCAAAGGGAGATGGGTTTATGCTGTCAAAAGCAATGGCCAGAAAAAGGCTTGCTTTGTTGTAAAAGGATTTATGCAAATCTACAGAGTAGACTTCAAAGAAACTTTCTCACCAGTTGCAAGATTTGAAACTGTTTGACTTCTCCTTTTTATCACAGAGCTGGAAGATTGGGATATTGAAGCACTAGATGTCAAAATGGCATTTCTATTTGGAGAGCTTGATAAAGAGATTTATATGGAACAGCCAGAAGGTTTTGCTAAAAAGGGTCAGGAAAAGAAAGTTTGTCGCTTGCTAAAGGCCATTTATGATTAGATCTTCTGATGAAGACAATGGTGGTACACTGCACAGTCAGGAGAATTGGTCATCAAAATGACAACCTAGAAGAGAGTATAAAAGCTCTCCTAACGGACCTTTGGGACCCAAGGGAGAGACATGTAGGCCTCCAAATCAATCAACATGAGGTTGAAATACAAACTCAACTGGAAACTGTTTGGGTCCACAGGGAGGGAGAGATTGAAACTCCACCCAGATCAAAAACCCAAGAAAAACCCAAAGGGAATGACTCAGACATCAAGATGGCTATAGAGAGATTAATCCTCTGAGACTTGGACCCCCTTAAGTGCACTTAGTTCCCATTATATGATGCAATACACCAGGGCAGTTCTTGCCTGGATTGCAACATTTGAGTGGAACATATCTCAGAACATGCAATTGATGATGTATCATCTTTAGCTGTAGTCCAGCTATATCCACAACAATTTGTGAAATGCAAATATGACTGTGGATGGGACGATAGCAAAAGGGCACAAGGCGAAGGATATGGATTAAATGTCCAGAGAATGTGTAGTGCATTATGCATGCTAGCTGGCTGCATAGCAAAGACTACTACAGCTGTAAAAAGGACATCTGAAAGTGCTGGTGAGCGTGCTCACATAATGAACCAAAATGGATTCAGTAAAAGGCTGTGGGAAGGCACAATACAAGAGCTAATAGGTATAGACAATATCCTGCTCACAAGCCTACCCAATAGTGAAATAGTCATATATTACAACAATGTAGTGCTAACTGCCCCACATGGTTGAATGACCATCAATCATACGAACCTAGAAAGTCAGCCAGATATCCAATTGGCAGCAATCCAAACAAAAGGGGAAAATGATAACCCTAATGGAACATGAGTGTTTCAATATGCAATGCATAGTAAGGATGCTACAAAAGCATCCACTGAGGGCAATCACCCACAATTAGCTCCAAAAATGTACTGATGTGCAACAATTGGAAGGTGACACTGAAAAAGAGAAGTAAATTGTCAGAGCAGCAACTTGTTGTAATAAAACCAAAAGAAAAAATGTTGACAGAATCGGAGATACCCTGTCTTAGAAACCAATGGTTCCAGAAGTATAAAAATTGACTTGGAGGGATGGTTCAAAAACTCCCTCCATTGTAGGAAGTTAATCATAATATTCCACTGATAGATGATGGCAAGCATTATGCTTATCATCTACCACACTGCACTGAGGCACTAAAACAACAACTGTTGAACAAAATCCATCTGTGTACAGAAGTGGGATGGTGAAAAGTGTACCACAAGCCACTCCAATGCTCTGCATCCCAAAGAAATCTGGGAAGCTGTGGACAGTCATTGACTACTGCAAGAGGAATAACAATACGGTCAAAGATGTAACCCCGTTCCCAGATCAAGACCAGATCTGAATGAATGTAGCCAGAGTGAAGTACTGCTTGAAAATCAACCTATTGAGTGCATACAAGCAGGGTGACTCTGGATCAAACCAGAGGACATCTGGAAGATCTATGGTACATACATATCCCTGGTAATGCAACAAGGGGACTATAATACCCCAGTGATGTTTCAATGTCTAATGATGGTGATTTTTAGAGATCACATTGGACATTTTGCATACATCTATCTGGATAATATATTCATCTTTAGTGATATGTTGAAGGAACATGAGTTGCACCTCCAGACCGTATTCCAGATTTGGAAAAAGCTGACTTCTACCTGGAACAGGAGAAGTGCGACTTGTACACTGAAAAACTTAACTGTCTAGGTCACATTATTGACAGAAGGGGCATTTATGCTGATAGAGACAAAATGTCTCAAATCCATAACTGGAGGACCCCAAGGTCATTACACGAAGGCCAATAATTCATGGGACTGGTCAAGTACTTGGCACAATTCATGCCTGACATATCGGCATATGCTACACCATTAACGGGGATCCAGAGGAATGGACACCCATTCCAGTGGTGGGAAATCCACAATTGATGCTTCCAGATGACTAAGGACATGGGATGTAAATACCTGATTCTAAAACACATTGACCTAAGAGGGACTGAGCTGATTTGGCTCATTTGTAGTGCTTCCCTTTATGGGGTCAGTGCATTATATGGGCAAGGGCCTGATTGGAAGACATGTTGCCTGGCAGGGTTTATGTTGAAGAAGTTGAGCAACACTCAACAAAATTATAGGATACTTGAATGCAAAATGCTCACAATAATTGAAGCTCTGTTAAAATGGGAGGACAAACTCCTCAGGTTCAGATTTACAATAGTCACCAATCACAAGGTGCTCAGATACCTCATCACACAGCAAAAGCTGTTGAGTAGGCAGATCCATTGGATTGACTATATGTTGTGATTCAACTCAAAAATAATATGCAAGAGGTTCTGAGAACCACATAGCAGATTGTCTATCCTGCTACTATGAGAGAGAGGAGGGTGACAGTGCCTCTGATGAGGAGATTGATTGGGCCAATGCAGATTTGCAATTAGACCCAGAGGGGAATGATCTCCCCCATGACAGGTGGCTAGAAATAAAGAGGATGACTATTGAGTGAGAACTTAACCCTTGAAAAGGCAAGCACCTTGCAGAGAAACAGGAAACTCGAATATTAGAGGCATAGGAAATGGCCTCAGCTGCAGAAAGGACAACTGAGGAAACCCCTCACACTAATGTGGAGGAGGATCCGACATATGAGAACCACTTGTAGAATACAGGGATCAACCTGGATTTTTTGATGCCGTCTGCAAGGGGTACAAGGAAGAGCCACTGCTGGGAAAAGTAGCAGCCCAAACAAGCCATTTCCCCCAGTTCACAGAGAGAAGTTCTGTTGAACTTGTCCAACATGCCAGGTTGCCAAAGCAACAAATAAATTACCCCAAGGGCTACTACATACATAGCCTACCAATGCCAAGACAACCATGGGGATCAATTGTCATGGATTTTGTGGGACTATTTCCACTGAGTGAGCGACATGACTATGTACCTTTGGGTTGTCTTATGTCTCCTCATATCAATGGTATATCTGGTACCAATTAAAACCACAATCAAGGCATCTGAGCTCACCTGGAAATTCATCCAAGAAGTAGTCAAACAACCAACCATGGCAAGCATCACCGAGAACACTCCCCTGCAGAATGGCATTATGAACACCATGGAGAACAATCCCCTAGGGACTGGATGGTTCATCCATTCCTTCCCCTAGTCCATCATGAAAAAGGTTGCGCAGGCTGCGACAAGTACACTATGCACTTTGCCACCACTGTGGCTGCCAGTGGCCATGGTTTCAGAGAGGCAGTCGATGGCCTTATCGACTGTGCCACAGCCTTCAGTAGAAGGAAATCCTCCAGCAATTTAGCTGCCCAGGTGAATCATCTCCACAATGAGCACAATAAGCTCATGCATGAGCTACATGCCACATAAGAGGAAATTGCTCATCTGTCCCAGGAGAGTAACATCCCCCATCCTTCACTGATATAGAACAAAGCTTCCCAACTCAAAAGTGCTCATCTCTCTTCTTTGGGGATGCCAATGGAAGTAGATCAGCATGACACTGGTACTTCCTTTCACCCCATTATCACATTCTTTCATGAAGAGGGTGCAGGCAGAGCCCGCTTGCAACATCACTCCCATTGCCATCTCTGCCTCCCACTTGCAGGAATCATCTGCCATGACATCCTTACACAAGGGGAAAGAATGGCAGACCTTCCCTGAGCCCCCTCACATTGCACTCCCATATGATGATGTCCAGAAGGATGAAATGGTGCCATGCATGGATGCTTTCGACCAGGCACAGGAAACTCTGTTCCCCAAATTCATGGGACAAGAGCCTCTTAAAAATGTTGCATTACTGGGAGACCTGCTTGTCACCAAAGGTGTCCACATCCTGTTCACACACATGGGCAATTACGTCTATGTGTACCAAGGAGATATCACCACCCATGCCATTGAAAACTACAACAGGGGTTGCCAGCCACCAACACCCTCCAGGTGGCAAGCCAATGCTGCCATCCACTTCGAAGATGGGATCACGGGTCCCATCCATCTTTGCAATATGATGGGCAAAATCTGCACAATCTTCATCGCTGCGCTCACTGAAGAAGAGGGAAGGGCCCCCTCATACCGACAGGCCTCTGATCTAATTACCTTCCTCCACCTGTGGAGAAGGTTTAAGGGCAAGATGAGCAACCTCATGCAAGTCATGATAAAACAGTGGAGGGTGCCCATCTGGGCCTCTGAAAAGGTAAAGAAAAAGAAGGAGCACCTTCATGACAAGAGATGGTGGGCCCTTGGAATCAAGCCAGTGAAACCCCCTCCACTGGTAATTGTGCAGGTGGTGCAGGAAAGAATCACTTCAAACCCACTTGAGTCACCCTTGGGCAACCCCAACTCTGCCCCAGGGGTTGTTACCCAGCAAACCTCCTTACTTGCATTGATGAGCAGCCAGTGTTGCCACGTTCCGGCTCCATGGAGGGAACAACCCCCCAACATCAAGGACAGATTGTCCTCAACCTAAAGGGCACAGTTCTCCCCCACGCTTGATGCCCCAGCAAACCACTGACGCAAGTTCATTGAGTGGTGGACTCTGCAAATGTTCCCAGGTATTATTGGTTCTAACCAGTACCCTGATGAAGAGGACTCAGACCTCAACCCCCCACTCGCCAACAGGTATGAGCATTCCTGATAATGGAGCATCTTTCCTCTGTGCCACAGTCAAGCCACAACTACATGGGTATGAGGTCTCATATGACTCTTTGCAGTGCTGAGATGCTACCAAGCACTATGAATCAACCCAATGGTAACCAGCGTCAACTGGTACTCTAGGGAATATAAGGAATAGAAGGCACACCAAGAGCACTAGCAGTTGGTTGCGGAGGTGATCTCACTGGTTGTAATGGGGAAAAACCAAGAGAACTAAACTGGAGTTCTCTGGCTGGGACTTGCGCCCTTATATACTACTACATGATGTTTGTACATATCTGTACTGGATCTACTGATGACTGTTCTAGAATATTCTGGACTCTAGTGGCATGAGGTAGAAGTGTGCATCAAGCATGGCTGTTACGATTGCTTCTTTCTCGACCTGTTCTCCCTTTAGCTTCCCCACGCCATTTCCCTTTACTACCGGAAGGGGTACTCATCACTTTTGTTCTTCTATCACCTCGGACACCTATCTCCACCGATCGGTTCTCTTGCGCCGATTACGTAGTTCCCCTTACTCATCGTTTCTCTCACCTTCTTTCCCGTTCTATGATGACGCGTCCCTCTGA
>JBBPRK010001238.1:0-13759 GCA_038093075.1 Boletus patriciae | reverse complement strand
GCATAAGGGGTGTGCATCAAGCACTGCCATAAAGAAGGCACTGCCTTAATGAAAAGTGAAAGGTTAACATGAGGCATGTGGTAAATGAATAAAAGAAGCATAGAAGTGCACAGCACTGATGTGAAATAGGAGTCGTGCACTGCACGAAGTAAAGGGCAGGCGCAGGCCTGGTGCGAAGGCAGCGTAGCTGTCATGAGACTAGAGGGAGATCTTATCAGTCAAGACAAGAGATAAGATAAGAAAGAAAAGAATGAAACGACAAGTCCGTTATGTTAGGCGCTAGAGTGCGACCGTAACAAAAAGCATTTAGAATATTCCATTGTTGTACCTGCTCCTGCTGAATTGCAGCCTGAGGATTGACATTCTCTATAGCAATATCCTCCTGCAAGTTCAGAATATATTGCTGGAATTGATTGGCTGGTGGTGCAGGTATAGTAGAATGAACATTTTCCTGACTTGGATGTTCCTATCTATGATTGCAATTATAATGGCAGTCCCCATGGTTCTGACTAAAGTGCTTCATTAGCTTTGCATTATAGTTTCACCAAGGAGGGAAGGCCAGAAGGGGTGGCTAATATGCAGTAGGAACTGGAACAGCCCCATGTTGAACTCCAAAAGCTGGCATTAGTGGAGGTGGAGCAACAATGTTGAATAGTTGAAAGTGCTGTGGGTGATCTACCTCATGATGCCCAGTTGCATTCCATGGTAGTCCTGAATATTAAGCCACTGAAATTGGTAATTGGTTCTAAGAAAACATTGGCAAATGAATAACACAACACCACAACAACTTCAGCTTGTAACTTACTGCAAATGCAGATGGCATATTTGGGGGTAAGACCATGTCAATTGGTCCTTATGGCTGGTAATGTCCAAGTGGTGAACCCATTTGATGCTGACCTGCACAGAACCAGTTTCATGCAAAGTCAGACATTATATCTAAATGAGTGAACTTCCACCTTCATCTTACATATAAGTGGAATCCCTCAACACAAAAGGGATAGATGACTATTAGTATGTCTACCTACTCCCAAAGTTTCATACCATTCCATCAAAGGATAGAGGAGTTACAAATATATTTCTCCCCATCCAACTTACCAGTACTACTTACTACTGTACATACATACATTGGACCCGAGTTTCCATATTTGACACCTTTCCCACATTCCGACTGCTTAGCTAATTTAAGGTCATGTGACCAATAGTATCAGCTACCTAGACCTATTTTTACTTCCAACTTCCAACCATAGGTCATGGAGAAATTAAATACTTACTTCAACTTGACCTCTTATACCACTCTTCTGCTACATAGCACAATGATTCATTTCATATTGTTTTCATTACTGAGTATATAGCTAAGTGTCAGAGAGAGATTGACCAGGCACAGTACAGCCTTGCACAGCATGAGTCACATTCATGAGTCAGTATGAGTCATATCGAGTCACATGACTCAAATTGGTCAGCAATCTCTTGGCATTAATAAGCAGTCCAGACTCTTGATTGGCTGGCACTACCACTGTAAATTATGTATATAAGGAGACTGTTTTAAGCCCCCAAAGAAGCAGGTAGAAATAATAAGGTAGAAGTAGGCAGCTACAGATAGAAGACTAAAGAGGCAATGGACCCCAGGATTCTAACTACCTCATCCCATATCAGGACTTCCCCTAATAGGTATCCAACAGAGGACTTAGAGTAGGTGATTTCCACCACATTAGTACTACCAGATACAGTACATAGTTATTAGGAATAAAGACTTGTATTCAAAGTTAGGACAAGTGAAATAGGAGAACCCTTTTGGGAGAAAACCCTAAATCAGGCAACAAAAGGACAGATCCCCAGCAATGTATCTCCAATAGTTCTATTGCACCCTTGCTTCTCCAACTGACTATCCATCCTAGGGGATAAGAGGTAGCTCAGTTACTATGTGTCAGAGACGTGATTTTCCTCCTACTACTACTCAGCCTAATGCAGGGAGTGGGAAGGAAATCCCTGAAGGGGGAAAGGGCGAGAGTGAGAGGAGAAGTTGCTGGCTTCCAGAACTCCGAGAGCAGGGCTTTGTCACAGTGGGACTTTGGCTTCAGCTTGTGTGCTGCGCCCAAGTTTCAAGTCTTAGTTGTCCCAAATTTATGTGGTCATTCAGAACCTATCAGAGGGGAATGAAGGGCCAATGCGCTGACAAGGCGACACCAAGTTAGTCCAAGGGAACTCCGAGGGTTTGGGGATGATAGGGGAGGTTGGTACTCAATGTGCTCAGGGACAAGTCAGGTAGACTTGGAGTGACTACTGAGCAGTGGTCTACGACCGGGGACAACAATGAGTATAGTTCTATTTTGGAGCTCTAAGTCCGAGGTCGACTTAGGGGGAACAGACAGGAAGGTTGAGTAAAGGAGTTGAGAGGACAAGTGGAATTTAGAGGGCATGGGTATAAAGCCAGTGACGTGACAACGAGGGGACGAGACGAGAACACAACGAGATATTCAAGATAAAGTACTAGTGCTACAAAGTCTGGGTTTATATAGTATAATAACAAGGCAGTGTCCGAAGACTGAAAGCATCGTGCTCGGAGAAAGTACTAGTCTGAGCAACAGCAAGGTACAAGATCCAGGGGAATGAATGGGGGCAGTACCTGAAGATCCGAGTGGCATAGACACTGGATCTCTAAGGGCAAGCCTAGTACATGTGAGGTTAAGTGAGTGACAGGATAATGAGACGATCGAGTCTAAATGGGGTAGTCCATAAAAGGTCATACTTAGTCCAAGTAACCAAATGGTCCGAGTGATCTGAGTGATCTGAGGTGGGACCGATGTCAGGGATCAGGGGTGGCCCAAGTAGTCCAAGATGGGACCGAGGTCAGGTGGACCAAGATAGAACTGAGTAGTCCAAGTGATCCGAGGTGGACCGAGGTAGTCTGAGGTTGGGGCTGGGCTTGGTCGAATTCAGGGATATGACACTATGCTTGAAACCACAACTCCTTATGTTTGCAATACAATTGAGTTAGGAAACCAATTCATGTGAACTAAGAGACTTGTGTGAACAACCCAGCAACTTACCATAACAGCATATTGTCGGAGTAACCTCCACAAAGCTACTGACTAACTCTAGGATATTTTTATCCTACACTGTCTGCCCAATTGAACTCAATCTCACCAGACACATAGCCTAAAGCATCTTCAATTCTAATTTTTCCAATGCTTGTTGAGGATCAGCAAACAACCCACATTACTGGTACACTAAGTTACTCACCAACTCAATCCTAGTGTTACTGGAACTGTTTCACCTAGGAGATTCTATTTCCCTAGCTTCTAGTATTCTATCTGTGGAGGCAAAAGCAGTTGTCTGGAGAGCATTCTAGTTAGTGTTCTTTGCTTGTTGCCTAGAAAGAAGTCAATGCTGCACATCTTGTGTGCTCATGCCACATTGGGTTTGTATGAACATAAACATGAGTGATATACTAGTACTAGTACTATTGATATATGTAACATGATGCATGCAATGACTTCACAAAATCCCCCCTTAAGCACTGCCACACATAACTTGACCAGAAAGGCTGCAATTTGTGAAGGGGTGAATTTCCAAATGCAGTAGTGGTTGTGGCATGGAGGGGTCTTCTTGGACTTTAGAATTTCAAACTTGAAGATCGGAGTTTCACTTTTCTATACACTTGCTGACTGAACCTGACCTGCTCATGACACACTCTGACTCATTTGTCAAAGCATATCAGAGCATGTCAGAGACCAGTTTGAGTGACCAAATTGAAAATTGCAACCTGAGTCATGGAATCCAATACTGCCACATTCTTGCTAGAAGCAACTGGCAACTTAGTATGCTGTGGTTCTGGTTCTGGAAGGTATGGCATGGAGCTCATCATTGTTACTAGCTTAGCTCACTTGAATGGTTCTGGCACAGTGATGTGGCACCTTTAAATCTCAACACTCATTGCAATGACATTTCCAGTGAGTACCACTTTGCTCCTATGATACTGGAACCTCATCATGAGTATTGAATAGTGGGTTTTTCAATGCATTGCATGTTTGAAATGCACCAGTGGGTACTACTACTGGAAAACACTATTGTTAAGAAATACTTAGAGTGCTTAAATACCAAACACAGCTTTGCTCCCAGTGAAAATTGTCCCTTTCAATGAGGTAGCTACTCATATCTGATTCTGTTGCCACCACCAGAGCTCAAGAACTTCACCAGGATTGTGAAAATTTCCACTACTGCCTCATTCCCATAATGGACATGGAAAGAATTGCTTTTTTGCAGGAGAATGAAGGTCCTAGCATCCTGACTGCAGATAACTTTACTGTTTATTCACCATGCTCCCGTGATTATGGTGACAGGTAGAGTTGTCTATAACCTGGAGGATGATGCAAGAAATCTTCTTAAAGAACAATTTCCTGTTTTGAACACAATCTTGAAACTCTCTGAAGCCTAGAGCATCCCAATAGATAGCCTTCAAGTGGGCTTGGAGGACAAATCTTGCAAGCCTAAATATGAAGCCAGCTCTGTTGAAGTCCAGGTGTAGACTAGTCTGAGGTGAGGAAGAACTAGTACATATCAGTTGGATTAAACACTGAAGTAATAGTATATAGTGGTAAGTGAAAGAGATGTTATTAGAACTCAGACATGGAGTTTGAATTATATATATCGGCAGTTTGCTTATATCATAGTGGTAGCCATATGTGGTACACTACACTACACTACAATAAGAAATGAAATAGTATAGTACATGTTCAACACTTCCCCATGCTAAGCAGCTACTCTGAGTGTGTGAGCAAGTACAGTACTATGACTGTGGTTTGTTGTAGAGGATGAGATCTAACTGCTTTTGACAATTGTTGAGAGCCTCTTGACTCAAGTTCTTGGTAAACATATTGGCAGGATTTTTAGTTTCTTTGATGTAGAATATCTTGATGAGGTCTTCTTTGACCTAATCATAGATGCCATGCCATCAAAGATTGATATGTTTAGAGTGACTTTCTGTGATAGGTTTGTTAGTTATGAATATAGAACCTTGGTTATCTTCACAGATTGGGATGGGCTGTAAATCATAGCCCAGTACTTCCAAGATTGTGCAAATCCATACAATGTGCATGCTATAGTCTGATAGCACAATATATTCAGCTTCTGTGGATGAGTATCCAACATGGGATTGTTGGCAAGATTTCCAGCTGAAAATACAGCCTACCAGTTTAATAAACCAGCCTGTTTGTGAGCATTGAGTGTTGGAATCTGATGCCCAATCAGAGTTAGTGTATGCAATTAAGTCTACCTTTGTAGAACCATCAAATACAAGGGAGTAATAGCATGTCCTGAGTAGATAGTGGCATATATAAAATACACAATCAAGATGTTCCTTTGAGGGCTTAGTGGTGTGCTTTGATAGGGCGATCACTGCATATGCTATATCAGAACAGGTCCCAAGCACGAGATAATGCAGAGATCCAATTACTTATTGGAAGAGTGATCTGATTTTGGGATTAATGATACCTTCTTGAGCTATCAGATGATAACCCTGAGAAAGAGGGATAGGAGCAATGCAAACATTGACAAGGTCAAACCTTTGCAGGATCTTTTCTAGATAAGCACATTAATCAATCATGATCTTGCTACCTTCTTATTTGATGTTCATATAGAGGAACTCCTTTGTAGGACCTAAGCTTCTGTATTTCCAGCACTTTATAAAAGCAGCTTTCATCTTCTTGGCAATTTTAATGTCAAGACCACAGAAGAGAGCATCATCAACATATATAGTGAGCAACAAAACTGTTTCCATAACTAACCCCAACATAGTGTGCAAAGTGCACCACAACCATATGGGGGAATCTTGCTTAGCATTGGTGTGACCAAACAATGTACAAACCCTTGGCTACAAGGCAGCCCTTTGGTCATGTAATTCAGTCCAGCGGCAGTGGAGATATGTCTGACTTAAGTCACCCATGTCATTGGAACAGTTTTGTTGCTGTCATATGGAAATGTAGAATTTATATGTTGTGATGGGATATTATATCAGCATTGGGTCATTTGATATATAAAACATTCAACATAATGTAAACACAGCCAAATACCATTGCTTTTACCCCTTCTTTCTTCATGAAATCACTTTCCACTAATCAAGTCAATCAAGTTATTGCTTTCTTGGAATTGGATCAAACAACTTGTCAGATCTCTGCTGAAACAACCCAATGAGCCGGTCTACCGTGCTTTAGGGAATCCAACTAGGGGCAAGGTCACTAGTTAAAGTGACTGTCGAAGGTGACTTAGCTGTGCGGTCTATTGGCAACTGAGACTAAGAGGTGCTGTCCAAGGCACTAGCAATGGATCAGGAGTCGCTATCTGATGGCTTTATGGGGAAAGACCAGGAGAACTAGACTGGTAGTTCTCTGGCGGTGGCTTAGGCCTTAAATACTACTAGGGGATTTGTACATGATTGTACCGAATCTACCGATACATGTCCGAACATAGACTAAGTATGTAAGTAACATGAGGAAGGGGCATGCATCAAGCATAGCCATGTAATGGAAGGAAGACATGATGCAACCGCACGGCAGTGGCAGAATGGAAGAGAAGAGAAGAGAAGCATGAACATGCATAAGGGGTGTGCATCAAGCACTGCCATAAAGAAGGCACTGCCTTAATGAAAAGAGAGAGGTTAACATGAGGCATGTGGGAAATGAATGGAAGAAGCATAGAAGTGCACAGCACTGATGTGATATGGAAGTCGTGCACTGCACGAGGTAAAGGGCAGGTGCAAGCCTGGTGCGAAGGCAGTGTAGCTGTCATGAGACTAAAGGGGATCTTATCAGTCAAGACAAGAGATAAGATAAGAGAGAAGAAAATGAAACGACAAGTCCGTTATGTCAGGCACTAGAGAGCGACCGTAACATCTGCTTCCATTGGATTCAGTAACAGTAACTCCACCATTAGTCACATTCATACTGAACACTGTCCCAACCTTCCCAAAGCCACTGGTGGTCATCCATCCATTATTTCTCCTACTGATATGTGGCATACTATTTGACTTCTTGGTACTGGAAAGGCTGTGAATGCTGTCCAGATCATCAAAACATGTCAAGAACCATTCCATCTCTTCCCTGATCATCCATCGTCACTTGAAGAAAGCTGGTATGAAGGTTGTGGTGAAGCAAAAATGCCCTCTTCTTTCCATGTGTCATAGGAGAGAGAGGTTGGATTTTGCTTTGAGTCATCAGGACTGGACTGTGGATGATTTGAAGTGTGTTCTATGGTTGTATGAGACCAAAATTAATCCCATTGGCTCAGATGGTAGGAAGTGGGCTTGGAAAAAGGCAGGAGAGGGCTCAGTGGTAGACTTGTGGAGGGTATAGTCAAGTTTGGAGGAGGATCAGTGATGATGTGGGGCTGCATGACTTGGGATGGTGTTGGAATGGCTTGTAAGTTTGATGGTAAGATGGATGCTAATCTCTATGTGCAGACTTTGGAAGATGAACTCCAACAAACCTTGGTGGATTATGGATTTACCCCAGAGGACATTATTATTCAGCAGGATAATAATCCCAAACATACCAGTAGAAAGGCCAAGGAGTGGTTGAGAGAGCATGGATTTGAGGTTATGGTATGGCCTGCTCAGTCTCCAGACCTCAACCCCATAGAACATCTATGGTTTCTCCTAAAAAGGAGGCTAGCAGCATATCCTAAGCCAGCCAAGGGGATATTGGACCTTTGGGAGAGGATTCAAGAAGAGTGCTACAAGATTGAGGTTGGGAAGTGTCAGAGATTGATTGAGAGCATGCCTAGAAGTGTTTAGGAGGTCATCCCAGCCAAAGGAGGACACACTTCAGACTAATTTGCAATATCCTACTGACACCAACACTGTAACATATGGTGATGGTGATATACTAGCACCTTTTACCACCAATTTATTAGGCCAAAATATATACACCTTGAAAGCATCTCCTGTCCACTCCCATGCCCTTGGGATGATCAGCTATGAAACAGTCCATTGCCAACTTGGTCACTCTTCAAAAGAGGTTGTGAAACGTGCTAAGCAGCATACCAAAGAACTTTCAGATTTTACTATCCTGGATTCATCATCCACCATTCATTCTCGGTGCGCTAAAGGCAAACAGCCTCAACACTCCTTCCCTCCTACTTCTGTGTGCACTAAGTGTGCCTTTGAGCTTATCCGTACAGATATAAAGTCCTTCCCAACCAATTCATACCACAAGGACAAATGCCTAATTATCTTCCTAGATGATTTCACCTCTATGGCTTGGACCATCCCTTTGTATGCAAAAAGTGCTGCATTGAAGGCTACTTGCCAGTTCCTCCAGATGGTAAAGATGCAATTCTAAGTGTTAATACAAGGTTGGATGTCAGACTATGGCGGAGAATACAAATCCACCACATACAATGATTTGCTCAAGGGGGAGGGCATTAGAATTTATAATTCTGCCCCCCACATACCTCAACAAAATGGACAGAACATTTTTTGCATGCTCTGATGGACAAAGCTGAGGCTATGTACCATATGGCATGCTTGCCTAATAGCTGGTGGGAATTTGCTACTGCCCATGCCACCCATATTTACAATAGAATACCACACTCTTGCCTTCAATTGCACATACCATGCTAAGCATTTTATAGCAAGCAGCCTTGGACCAACCACTTGTGCATTTTTGGTTGCACTGCATATGTTTTCCTTCCATCTGATGTTCAGGCAGATAAACTTGCCCCTAAGTTGGAATTTATGGTATATTTGGATGTGGCCCCTGGCAATGAGGCTAACTACCTCTTCATGCATTCCCCAAACAATATCCTCTTTACTGCTGTACAGGTTTCATTTGGGAAAGCACAATTTCCTAAATGTGACAGACCAAAAAGGTCCATATAAGTTCCTGCCAACATACCTATGGAACCACCTGTTGAGGCTCCCATACCTCACTTCAAGGATTCTCCTCCTCCATTGTGCCCTCCATCTCCGGACTCATGTCCAGTAACACCCCCTGCAGTGCCTACACCAGTGAGACAACCATCTGCTCCTTGAAGTAGCATCCATCATTGCCAGCTGTCTAAGCTGCTCCTCGCCAATTAGACAGAGAGTGCAGGACTCCAGTTCATCCAGATAATATATATGGTGATGACTGTTATCTGACTGAACAAGTACATGATGTTGAGCACAAAGATCATGACACACATCAACAGCCTCTACCTGGCTGGTTTTCCAACACACCAGTCCTAGCACCTCCTACTGCTACTAAAAGTAAGGATGATGACAAACAACTATGTCATGAGGGGGGATCTGGGTGGTTTCTGCAGAAAATAAACATATCCATGAATGGACTTATAGGGATATTCAAACCATATCACCTGATCAATAGAAGAAATGGAGAAATGCATGCACCACTGAGCTTGATATATATGCTCAAACAATGGGATGTACATGAACTCATTGATATGCCAAAAGACTACAAAGTTCTAAACAATTGCTGAGTTTTTGACATTAAACCTGATGGCCACAAGTGCACCCACCTTGTAGCAAAAGGCTTCTCTCAGGTCAAAGGTATTGACTTTGACCAAGCCTTCTCCCCTATTGTAAGATTTGAGACAGTGCACTTAATGCTTGCACTCCCCTCCATTGAAAACTGGCATATTAAAGGCATAGATGTTTGCAGCACCTATTTATATGGTAAGCTTGATGAAGAGATCTACATGAAGCAACATAGAGGCTTTGTAGTCAAGGAGCAAGAGCATAAAGTGCTTCACCTGGAGTGTGCCCTGTATGGCCTTAAACAAGACGGACTTGCCTGGTAGAAGAGTCTCAATGAGCTCATAAAAGATCCTGGCTTCAAATATCTCAAATCTGATGCTTGCACCTTCCTTTATAAGAAGAAAGGTACTTCGATTATTGTTGCCATCATACAGTGAGCAACAAAACTGTTTCAATAACTAACCCCAATACAGTGCATGAAGCGCTGTAAAGATGTGAAGTCGGCTGAAGAGGGCTAGGAGGGGATAACCCACTAGACCAAGGCTGAGAAGTGATGGGAAGCAAGTTAGTTCACCCCAAAAGGGACTCTGAATGCAAGGAAGAAGAGCCAAGGAAGTCCTGACCAAACCCAAGTGGGTTTAACAAGTGCCTGACACAAGGCTGGTCGGTGGCCGGTGCCGGGAATGGTTCGTGAGCCTGGGCGTTAAGTCCCAGGGGTGGCAGAGGACGAGAGAGCATTAGGGGCATTGAGGCAGTAGCAGTGAGCGGTGCAGTAGGCGGTAACGGTGACAATTAGTTTGAGCAGTTTGAGAATCCAACCAAAAGTGAGTTTTTCAAGTACCGAGTACAGTGCTTTATAGTCCTGGGAATACCTAAGACTGTCTGAACACTAAAAGAAGTAACTAAGGAAAGTGAGGTAAGAGAGTAAAAGGAATGGTAGAGTGTGGAACATTAAGGGTTACCACACAGGACCAGTTTCCGGTAAGGCCAACAAGGCCGACTGGTGCTCGGGGGTACTAAAAATAGAGATTGGATGAAGGCCAGTGCTTGGCTGAGTAAGGAAGGGGAGATACAAGTCCAAAACAAAAGAAGATGATAATAGAAATGATAATGAGGGATGTGAAGGGAACCAGTCGAGGGGCCAGTCATCACCGGTAGAGGCTGGTGATAGGCTGGTGTAGCCCGGTACTGGTCTGTGTGGTATAAGAACTCAGGATAAGAGTGGTAAGTGAAGGAAAGATGCCAGACATATAAGTGGAGGTCCCAACCTAGGGGTGTACCACGCTCGACATCCGCAGGGAACTTAGCTTCTGACTGTCCCCAGTCAGATAAGCAGATGGTGACAGGCTGGTCACAATGCGGAGTTCGAATCTTAGGGCCGGCTATATATGCTGATGTGCAGACTTTGTTTGTGCTTCCTCATCTCATCCTCCTCCCATCATGTTGCAATTCCAATCCTAGCTCGACAAGTACCACGCCAAGCTGAGACCGGTGCCACTCATTGGAAAGATATCCACCGATCATTCAAGATCATGACCGATTGGCTTGCCGTGTTGGTGAACTTGTACCAGACAACAAGGAGACCCTAGTGGAGGATCAGGACATATGGATGGGGAGGTTCGGTGCTGCTCTGGTGAGTGGTAGCATCCAGGCCAGTATTCCTGCTGATGGGGGTAATAGGACGACTGGGAGACTGCTAAGCGAAATGCCAACTCGCTCGGCATCAACACTGAGCTCAAGGATGACGTCGTGGCCCTCGTGGTAGAGGCTGAGAGGATGCAAGATGAGTGGAAGAAGCGGTGAGAGATGCCACTGCTGTTTGAACAGGGCCCCAGGCCACACAAGACTCATTGATGGATATAGAGGAGGTGGAGCAGGCGGTCATGCCACAGGCAGAGGTACATATGGTGTTGTCGGAAGCACCGTGGGTCACATCGTCCATGTGCAAGGTAAGTGGCCATGATATTGCAACTTACCGGACTGACGACAGAGCAGTGGGGACATGCTCCCGGGGACGAGGGGGTCAATGGTGCCTCCAGCAAGAACTGAGGCAAGGTTGCTGTGCTGCTGGTGTACATGGGCCGGAAGAATGCCTGCAAGACCCATGGCAAGGCTGACATCTGCGCGGAAGGGACCGGTGTGGCATGCACAGAGTGCCAATGCCTGAAAAGGGTATTGCAGCTTCGTGCAAGGAAGGCAGGGAGCAGGGAAGAAGGCAATGGAGACGGAGGGGAGCGTGGAGACAACAAGACGCGAGTACCCAGCACATCCCTGGTTCATCACGACTGATGAGGTCGATAGCTGGTCGACCAGTTCACATGACCACTAAGGTGAGCTTGAGCAAGTGACAGCCTTCACCGATTGAGCTGAGCACTGAGGAGGACGAGTCCAAGTCCAAGTCCAAGGTCCCCCCCCTAAGGGGAAGGGGAAGGAGCGACTGGCGCCGAGGAAGGCCGGCACTGGCATGTCCCCAGTGCAAAAGGGACGTGACCAGCTAGCCCAGCGCCTCAGCCTTCTCCACTCCCGGTTGTACCAGGTCCATGGAAACATCAAGGCTCTGGAGGTGGAGCACTCCAAGGTGATGGTGGAGCTCAGCGAGGTGGTGGTGGAGCTTGAGGAACTGGACATTTAGAGTAGCCAGTAGTGTGCCTTCCCATCTGCCTTGATATTTGTAAAATAGCCGCAATTGTATGGTATTTTCAGTTCATCAGCAGGGGCAAGGAAAGGCAATGGAACGTAAAGGAAAGGAAGGGAAGATTGAGAAAAATAAAAAGGAAAGGAAAGGAAAGAAGGGAACGATCCTGGGGTATTGTGCGGGCTTCCACCCAGCCAGACTCCAAACCATCGGCGGTGTGTAGAAGTCTTCATCCTAGTACATTAGACCAAATACAACCATACACAATTCATTCCTTGCAACTTTGAACTTCTACACACTAAGCCAACTGGCACAACTTGTTGTGGCTGACAATTTGGCATTGTTTGACTTGCCAAAAGTCCATCCTTGCAGTCAGGTACACCGGGGACAGTTACATAAAGGATAACATCAGATAGCATTTTTAAATTTCTACATAATAGTCAGACTTATCTCATAAACCTCTTTGGACCAGATCATGACAGCACGATGACAGACCTAACAAGACTGTCAACAGACCCTGTCAACGTGATGGTGTCAACTTTCTAAGCTAAGGCAACTCAGAACTGATATAGTTCCCCAGACAACTTGCATAAGCTTCCACGGATGACAGACTATAAGCTAGGGAAATGGTATTTCTCCTAGACGAATCAACACACACAATTAAGGAGTATTGAGTCAGTGAGTAAACTTAGTCTTGCCAGTAACGTGGGTGGTTCATTGATCTTCAACGATAGTTGAGAGGGATTGATATGGCTAGAAAGCTCCTCTTGTGGTCTGGTTAGTATGGTGGTGTACTGATAGATAAGCACACAGATGGCTCTAGTAAGTCTTGTGGTTACTAGTACCAAAGGTTGAGTTCGTTGAGAAGGTTGGGTAATTTGACTCTACCAAAGTGTTTCTAGGAATTGGTCGTCTAGAAAGGCAGTTTGGATAAATGTTGGGTCTTGCACAGCAGTGATGTAGGAATGTTACTTCTACAATTGCTTTGTGGGTGGTAATCCGAAGATATGTCCAGATGTCGGGTTGTCGTAAGTTTGCAGATCAACTGCAAGGTGGGTTCACACAAGTCTCTTAGTCACTCAGATTGGTTCAATAATGCAATCACTAAGGAGTTGGCGAGATCAGGTCTCTATAGCACAATTACCTCTTATCTCCTAGAGTGGATAATTGGGCTGAGACAGCATACTCTGCTACCTCTTACCTCCTAGAGTGGATAGCAAGTACCGTGAACTTGACAGGTTCCTACTGTTGGGGATCTATTCCCTTTAGTTGCCCTCATGGGGTTTTCTCCCTAAAGGTGTCCTAACCTAACAATGGACGTATCTAGTTCAGGGGTGGGAATCACACTAGGGCCTCTCTTGGGTTTCCTGTGATGAGTTCTGCTGGTAAGTGTCTACTTGGAGTTCTTTCTCCTAAGCAGAGACTGTCCCTGATACTTCCTGAGGTGCTTCTCAGATCCTACTGAGGTGGAGCTTTCTCAGATTCTACACAGAGTATGTTCTGTATAAGAAGTGATTCTGTGTATTGTGTGTGAAGTATCTTTCTGGGGCCTGATCTGCTCTCCTTTTATAAGTAAATACATGAGGCTGTGTAGTTTCCTATCTAGGTCAGGCTATGTAGAAAGCTGACTAATGCCAAGGGAAAGCTGACTAATG
>JBBPRK010001237.1:0-13774 GCA_038093075.1 Boletus patriciae | reverse complement strand
GCAGGGTCAGGACCGGGGAGAATGAAGACGTCAAGAATGCCAGATTCAGAGATCCAGTGTGTCTCTGTGCCGTCGTTGGTCTTTCCGACATCGATGAAGGTGTCGCTTCCAATGGCATTGAAGACTGCGACGGTACCCTTTTTACCATGAGCATGCATCAAGGGAACAGTGCCGTAGAGAGCGACGGGGGAATCTGCAAGATACTCGAACACGTCCGAGTTGTAGAGTCTATAAGGGTCCGTGTAGGTTGCGTCGGGACCAGTGGTGGAAGGGAGGGACATGTTTGTAGCGTGTTCAGGGATACCATAGACGTGGGGGTGATTCGGGAACGTGATGTCGAACGAGAGGGATTCAGGGCCTGTAAAATCGACGGGATGAGCTCACATTTGATGCGCGTGACCCGGTTTATTACCCTTGGGCTTTGAATCTGTCCAAGTGGACCAAGTCTCTTCCCACCAAGCGTCTTGTTGCTCGCCCTCGAACCAGGCGGCGTCATTGACGTGGAATGGAACCTGTTCGGCCTCTGCGCCTTCAATATGTGGAGGCTGTGTGTCCTGCTTCGTTCTGAAATGTTCCATGTGGAGCAGACCACGACCGTTTAGGACGACTTGCTCCTCGCCATTCTTGTAAAAGGTGACCTTGAGAGGGTTGTACTGCACGACGACCTCAAAGGTGGTGCCTTCCGAGCCATATCTCGTGCGGGTCTCGTCTTTTCCGACGAGCCATCTGACGCGAGCCGACGTGCTCAACGGAGGGTCGCTCACGAGAGCCCAAGAAGCTGCTTCGTTGTAGTGTCTCTGCAAGCGGGCGACTTCGTCCATCTGGACACGTATGACACCATCTTCGTGTGCTCTGACTTGGAGGGAGAACTGGACGTGTGGGTATATGGTGGACTTGACGACGGCGGTGAAGAAGGCGTCGGTGGGGTCGCGAAGGATGGAGGAGGGGTCGATGTAGTACGGGGACTGCCAGGACTCGGCAGCGTGTGCACGTGCAGAGAGAGCACGACCGCGGCGACAAAAGCCGGACTGGTCGCACGTCTTGAACGAGTCGCGCTTGAATGCGAGCGTCGACGTCGACGCGAGCAGCGCGACGAGCACCGACAGAGGCCGCATTGCTGGAGACAAACAAACACCGCTCGGCATACATACATGACATGACATATGTAATACATTCCCACGGATCAACCTCCCCATTGTGGCGGTGCTTATCCGCAACGAGTCCGAAACAAATTCGGTCTGTGCGAGTCGTTCGAAACCACCGAACGTCGTCGTACAAGGAGATGCCGGTGACGGTGATTCAATAATAATATTAAAACGGTTTGTTTCACTTCTACCCAGGTGCACCACTCATTTCGCCTCAAGGCGGTACATAGAATAATGACTCAGATACGTGTGGACAATCAATGCTCACTGAAAGCTCAAAGCATAGCCAAAGCATCTGTTCGATACGGGAAGTTGGGTGCCTGATAAGGCCAATGACGCTATTCCCACCAAAACAAGCGAACAACCACTGTTTTGTACGGGCTCTGAAGTGAAGGTCCACACCGATGGCGTCCGTGGTGTTTGGAAGGTATCCACAACCCCCCCCCCGAGTTGACAAACAAAGAGGAACAAACTTGAGAATAATATGCCCACTGTCCACAAATAAAATCCCCTCGGCTGGGGTGATATCTGTCACCTTCCTTCGAGAATCTGGTTATTCTCATCCCTGACATCTTCTTATTCACATGACGGTCATACATAGTTGATGGGCAAGGCACGCACCCCATTCGTCTCATGGACATGGAATTAATCGACGCCTCCAGATTTACTCCTGCGACTTGGACGGTTGCGTTATGGCCTTCTCGCTAGCATACGAGCTAAGGAAGCACAAGATCGAGCACAAAGACGCGGTCAGGTGGGGGCCTCTTGGTGGTATGACTGTGTCGAACCTGACGATTATTGATAGGTTATTCTACTGCAAGTGCGCGTGGTGCAACTTCTACAATTTAGATCCAAGGAGTCTCGTTCATTTCGTGACGAATGACCGTTCTTTTCTGACGAAGCACCGGAAACCCCACGCGTACGTGCTGCGTCTGCGTGCATCCTCTAAGGATGCTGGTACCTTCGACTTCGTCCACCGCAGCACCCCCGGCAGCACTTCTGCATCCGCCACCACTAACAACGCTACTTCCCGTGCCGTTGAGGCGGAGTGTGCCGAGGGGGAAGAGCCTGTTATGGATAGACGTTCGAAATCATCCCGGCCTCGTGTGCAAGCCCAAGACAACCAATATGAACGGGCCAACGTAGAGTCAGTAGACGCGACCGGACCAGTCCCAGCTCCGCCGGTTTCACAAACACCACGTTCTGTCACGCCAAACGCACATGGCAAGAGCCACGCTGAGCCACTGGACTGGCTATAACAATCCGCCGGTCGCTTCCATTTCCCTGGACACATGAACCATCGGCAACACTACGCCGATCGCCACCAACGAAAGGGGCTTTTTGATGGACGTTCATTTTGACCCCGCGAATTTCAATGGTCAACCTTCTACGCGGAAGGGTCCAGTCCGCCGTCCACGACTGCAACGTACATTCCGGGGCCAAACCATGGGATGGACTGACTGGAACGACGGTTCAACTCTGGCACTGCTTGATCTTGTTGCTGTGTGTACTATTTCCCGACCTCCCAAATGCCATGATCATAATACTTACAGCTTGAGGAGGGATGCTGCAGGCGACTTCGGCGATTTCACAGTTTAATGAAAAGGGAAGCTAAGAAAGTGCAACGATGGGCTGTGAGTTGGCCATGCCTGTAAGAGCCGGTCACCTCACTCCCCAGTTGGCTTCAGAAGCATGTTCAAAGGATATATCAAGCTGGCTCGCGAGAACGACACGCTTCAAACGTCCGTGGGCTGCTTTGATTTCTGATTTGGAGCGTTTGGGGTTAGCTGAAGACCACTCGAGCAAATGAGTTGGACGTATCTCGAGTCGCAATGAATATGCACGAGACGAGTTCTTCCGCTCGGAGTTGCCTTTGTCCTAAATGATTGATTGACGGCCGCATCGAGCAATGGGACAAATCTGTACGAGTAGGTGTAAAAATCCTTGTGTGCTTTTGTACTCTCGAGGGATATTCCTCATCCGCTTGATCTAGTTCTTAAGTCAACTAAAGCTTGGAGGAATATATGCACGTCTCCCTCAACCTCAAAGTCGATGTGCATGGAGCAGGGCTTTGCGGGCTACCACATTATCCAATCCCTGGAGCTGCCTGGGTCTTTCATACATCCCACCCTGTGGTACTCCCGGGTCGCCCGTCCGGGTTGTGGTACGTCCCCAGCCCCGTCATCGACGAGTGGCTCAGGTGGTGGTGTGGAATAAAGGATCTGGAGAGCGATGTCGTCATTACCCTCGACAGGGACAGGGCAAGCCCATTCGTGCCCTTGGATGATTGGATCCCATCGCGCTCTCGTATGACACTCGAAAAACATTGTTGAACGGAAGATAAGAACAGCGGGAGCGAGAAATGGAGAGCGAACGAAAATATAGGACTAGGCACCGAGATGGACATAAAGAATTCGTTGATCGAGCGGTATGTGCACGGATTTCATTGTCTTGTTCAGCGCGAACGCTGCACGGGTATGATCCAGACGACCAGACCCGTCCACCATATGCTTATAGAAAGTCAAGATGATCTCGATCGTCTGACCATCGTCCACCGCCCACATCGTCCCGATCACAGAACGGAAGCCAATAAACTGCATCGCGGATGCAAGATGTATCACCTCGTCCGGACTCTCTTTGTCTCCGACAGTCGTATGACACGCAGAGAGATACGCAAATTCAGGATTCTTCAAATCGCACCCGATGATCCGTTGGATTGTAAAGTGTCCGTCGTGCAGAGCAAAAGCGGACTCGAACGGCTGCCTCTGATTTGGGAGACCGTGACACGCAAGGTGGACCCATTGGTTCTTTCCAAGCTCTTCAACGACCCTAGAAATACTGGATTCCTCGCCATCTATTCGCGTGAATGTGGCGAGGCCGTCGACGCGCTGACAAATGTTATCCAGTTCCGTGCCTATGGAAAGGAGTTCGCTCTCGCCAGCGGTATTAGCTTGACCGATGGCAAGAAAGTGTTTCTGCTCAGTTGCAGTATTCGACGGACCGCACCGTCTGGCATGAATGAGGGCGGTCAGGGTTGGGGTGTAGGACGAGATGTAGAGATCGGGGAGATTCTGTTTTCCCTTCCTAAACGGATCAGCAGCGTGCAAGGGCAGCACAGAGAACTCGGCAGTGGGACACCACCAGATGCGTGATTGGGGTGGATGGGTCGTCTGGAGGCAATCGACAATGGGTGAAACGATGTGGTCCCAAAGGTTGCGTAAGAAGGAGGCAAGCTCTTTCGTAACGTCATCCCTCGTTGCGCGCATAGTTAAGGTATGGAGCTCTTTTGACAGGCCTCGAACATCTTCCTGTGTGATCTGCAACGGAATATGAACGGGATCTCGATCAAGGAAGACGATGAGCGCGTCGCAGCTATACTTGCTCGCACTGACGATTATGACAGGTCCCCCACTGGCTGCGCATTGGAGATCGGGGAAGAGCGAGGGAAGAAGGAAACGGGAAAGGCCAGGTAGGTTGCGAATATTGGTCGCAACTATTTGCAGTTCAAGGTTGAGATGACACAACCGTTCATGCTGAACTGCAGCAGGTAAATTGAGGGCATTGCGAATGGACAAAGCCAGCCGCGCGAATTCGTCTGCCAACGTCTTTCCTGCCGGGCTAGATGTTATAACATCGTCGAGAGGAGAACGGAGGCGAGCGAGCTGGCTCCAAAAAACACCCCGTCCCTGTTCTAGAAGCTCGACCGCATTGGCAGTGGAGCCGTTACGAAGACAAGCTGAGAACGCATCCACTGCGAGTGACGACGTGAGGTGCTTGAGGATGACGAGATGTTGAGGCAATGACGGTAGAGTGGCCAGATGCTGAATAAGCATTCGAAGAGATGTTTCGTATGCGAGAAGCATCGTAGGATGCTGAAAACATTCAGCCACATGGATCCATCCTCTAGCGGCAGACAGATCTGATGACGACACCATCTGGGGCACATGTACGAGTTGAGCGTAGAGACTGAACAACTCCTCCTTATCCTTTAATTGCCTCGACTGTGTGAACCGATTATACAGGTGGTGTGCAAGTCTGTTCAAAGATCTGGGCCGAAGAGGGTGCCTTTGAGTGTAAAATTCCAGTGCTTCTCGGCCGAGGACAATGGCCTCGTCGAGGTCTTCCATTGCACCGAGCTGCTCGTACCGGTTGGAGAGACAAGATGCGAGGTTGCCCAAATGCATAGACCGAGCAGGGCCCTGTGGGTGAATGTCAAGTGCTTCTCGGGCGAGAAGAATGGCCTCGTCGAGGTTCTCTGTCATCCCGAGTTGATCGTACCGAGCGGAAAGATCGACCGCAAGATTGTTCAAAGACATCGACCGATCAGGGTGTCCTGGCGGGCAAAGGTCAAGTGCTTCTCGGCCGAGGAAAATGGCCACATCGAGGTCCTCCGTCGCACCGAGTTGATGGTACCGAGCGGAGAGCTGAACCCCAAGGTTATTCAAAGAGCTCGACCGTTCACGGTGCCCTTTCGGGCGAAGCTCAAGTGCTTCTCGGTTGAGGACAATGGTCTCGTCGAGGTCCTCCATTGCTCTAAGCTGCTTGTGCCGAGCAGAGAGATTGACTGCAAGGTTGTTCAAAGACATCGACCGATCAGGGTGTCCTTTCGGGCGAAGGTCGAGTGCCTCCCGGTCGAGTACAATGGCCTCGTCGAGGTCCTCCATTGCCCCGAGTTGCTGGTACCGAGTGATGAGACAGACTGCAAGGCTGTTCAAAGAGTTGGGTCGAAAAGGGTACCATTGCGGACAAAGGTCGAGTGCTTCTCGGCCGAGGACCACAGCCTTCTCGAGGTCCTCCACCACCCCGAGCTGCTCGTACCGGGCGGAGAGATTAACTGCCATGTTGCTTAAAGACACTGACCGATCAGGGTGTCCTTGCGGGCGAAGGTCGAGCGCTTCACGGTCGACGACAATAGCCTCGTTGAGATCCTCCATTTCCCCGAACTGATCGTACCGAATGGAGAGACAACTCGCAAGGTTGCTCAAAATCTTGGATCGAAGAAAGTGTCCTTGTGGGTGCGGGTGAAGGTCGAGTGCTTCTCGGTTCAGGACAATGGCCTCGTGGAGGTCCGCCATTGCCCCGAGCTGCTTGTACCGAAAGAAGAGACAAACTGCAAGGACGTTCAAAGACAATGAATGGTCGGGGTGCCAAGCCGGGAAAAGGTTAAGTCCTTCTCGAGCAAGAAAAACGGCCTCCTCAAGGTCCCTCATCGCTCCGAGCTGGCTGTAGCGATCACTGAGATGAGTGGCAAGGCGAGTCAAAGAGACAGGTCGCTTGGTGTGACCGGGAGGGCAGTGATTCAGTGCCTCACGGTCAAGGGCGATCGCCTCGTCAATGTACATGGCCCCCCATCCCCGCTTAAAGTAGGCAACGTGAGACTTGGCCCGTGAATGCAGCTTTTCAACTGGTGGGTACATCATTACACTACTCTGCACGCCGAAAGATAGACGCAAGTACCTTCTGAATCCATGCTGGCCCACCGAGCCCGACGCGGCATTGTGGGGGACTAGCCGGGGTTAGTCCGCGATGGGGGCAAGGGGGTGGATTCTGAGGGAAGAGGCTGATTAGAGTGGAGTTATGAATGATGGTGACGGACAGTCTGTTCGAGCGGAAGAGAGCTACATATCATATTCGACTCAACTCGATCAGCTAAATACATGGCGAGCAGAAAGGGACAAAGAGGTGGCTAAGGCGTCGTAAGTGAAAGTGTGAAGAGGGACGGATAGAACTTGAACGTACGTATCTGGTGGCTATACTGTGCCAACGGGTCGAGAAAGATAATATAAGTAGCAAAAGATGGCAACAAGGAAACAAGTTGCGACGACAACCCGAGCATCTGGCAACGACCCGCGGAACCTGTTTCCCCGTGGACATCTCCACCAACACAGTCACCACCCTAGGTTCGTCTTCAGGACTCTCCAGCGTGTTCAACTGACTCTCCAACACGTCCGCCTTTATGAAATACCCCTTTCGATTCAGCATGCGCGCCATCGGCGCGTCCCTGTCGCCCTTGAAATACACGAAATACGTGGTCCCCAGCGTCAAGGACCCTCACAGCACCGTGCGGTACGTCTTCTTCAACGACGAACACACGACAATCACCCTCCGACTCGTCGATAAAGGGGTGCATCGCCCCGGCGAGGGCCCGTGCCTTGACATGATACATTCTCACGGATCAACCCCCCGCTACTTACGTCTCGAATGCAATCGCACGGATCGGTGCACCGTCACACCCCCCAATCTTAACCGGCAACAAGCTCACGATCGGCCTCTCCAACCCAATCACCTCCTCGACCCCCCTCAAATTCTCCGCAATCAACCCCCCCGCACCGAGAATAACCTCGTGCGCACTGACCCCCTCCGCCACCACCTCCACCCCGTCCTCGTCAAACTTCATCTCGTCCGGCCCGAACGTGTCCACGCCAATCACCCGCACCCCCCGCGCCACCAGCCCCCGCGCCGCGTCCGGATCGAGGAACGGGTGGTCCCCGTACGTGGCCGTTCCCCAGTAGCGCGACCACCCCGTGCAGATGAGCACGATCACGCCCTCCCCCAGCTTCTCCTCGTACCCCTTCACGTCCTCCCACGTGATCCTCTCCCGCGCGCCCTTGCCCCGCACGTCCACCACCACCGCGCGTCCAAACAGCCGCTGCAGGTCCACCTCGTCGATCGCCAGTCCGTTGGCGATGAAATGCGACGGCGCATCAATGTGCGTGCCCGTGTGCGATCCAAACGAGAGCGCGGTCACGCTCCTTTTCGTCGGCAGTTTGAACGAGGAAAAGACGGGGTGTCCAGGCCAGATAGACATCCCCGTCGTGCTGAGCGTATGAGAGAGGTCAATGATACGGATCGCCATGACTTTGTGAACTCAGCTCCTGCCAGTGGTCCATTTATGACGTGCTCTTAATCACGCTCCACCTTGTATCAGACACGTGCTCAGAGGCTCCCTCATCTCGGAGCAATCGCACTCAATAGATACATCCCCGTACGACTGAGCCTCAATTCTGACAGATGGCATGTGCCTCAGTTGAACTCTCCATTCTCGCGTGAACCTAAAGTTGCAGAGGAAAACGATATTTCACTGAGCCCTAGAGTAAATGTAACCCGGTCAATCATCGTTATACTCATAAAATCCCCTTCCACTCTTCCTTCCCAACCATCGTGCGTCTACCATTCGTTCGAGCAGCACCGAAGGCCGGTATTTCGAATCCGACGTGCCCGTGTACAGCGTCTGCTGTATCGACAGACACGTGTCGAGACCAATGCTACGAGATCCGTTAGCGAGTGCGAGAATAAACCTCGCCGAAACTCACAAGTCGGCTGAAAACGCGTGCATGATCAACCCATCCACCAGCAAACGCGAGACGGCGACGAGCACTTACCAAGCTGGAGGGGACCCATCGGGTGGGCCATCCCTAGTCTAAACGTCTTGTCAATGTCGTCTCGCGTCGCAACACCCTATGACGGGGAATTGCGTTAGCTTCGACCCGGTGCAATGTTTTCGCGGGAGCAACCTTTTCTAGACACATGATCGCCTCGTTTATAAAAGGCATCAAGAGCGCATTCGAAACGAAACCAGGGACGTCTTGCGACGTCGTCACCTCTAAATAGCAACAACGATCAGTTCCGTGTACGCATTGAAGGCCGATCGTATCGTCACTTTACCTTTACCACACGCCTCTGCAAAGGCACGCGACCGGTCGAGCGTGTCTTTGGACGTTTGCACCGCAGATATAAGTTCGACGAGTTTCTGCAATGCGACTCACGTCTCCCCCCTAAAACAACAACGACACGACGCACCATTACCGGCACCGGATTAAAGAAATGCAATCCTAAAAGTCGGGGGGCCCGCTCGTCAGCACCCCATCCCATCCCGCACAAACAAACGCAACACGCACCAACGACCCTCCCCGCAACCCTCCTCCCCTCCTCCGACGCCGCAGACACCCCCTCCGGCACCACCGCCCCCGCAATCTTGGTAACACTGATCGACGACGTGTTCGTCGCCAAAATCGCCCCCTCGTTCACCGTCTCCCGCGCAGCCCGGAACACCCGCTTCTTCAACTCGACCTGCTCCGAGACCGCCTCGACGACCATGTCCACGTCCCGCAGCGCCGCGAGCGTGTCGACGACCTGGATGCGGTCTTTGGCTTCCGCGGCTTCGGTGGGTGTGAGACGCCCTTTGGAGACGTCCTTGGTGAGGAGGGTGGAGAGGAACGAGAGGGAGTGCGAGAGCTGGGTGGGGGAGGTGTCGTGGAGGAGCACGGGGACCTTGGCGCGGAGAGCGGAGACGAGGGCGATCCCGGTGCCCATCTGGCCTGCGCCGAGGACGCCTAATTGTCTGATGCCATGCGCGACGGACATGGTCGTTCGAGAGAGCGTATGCTCCGAATCACGTGTAATGCATCCTACATGTACCGACGACAAATCAAACGCTAGACCAGCCAACTTTGATCATGCAAGCCCTAGAGAGTATATTAAAACCTAACGAGCGTCAAAAAAATCATGTACCAAAAAGCAACGCAGTCACAAAACGAATTTTATCGTGCACAAACACATGCATTGAATGACGGATCGAAAACAACAAACGAGAGAGAGAGCAGGCAAAACGAAATTTCGATGGCCTAGAGCGAACGGAGCACTGTGCGAGAGAAAAGAAAAGACGGTTGGTGATCGTGGGGTAGGCTGAATCGATACACAGTAATAGGGCAATAAGGATGGGAATAGTTATGTACGTGTAGTGGGAGACGAGTGCGGCAAAGGTGGAGGTAATTGCGACAGATTGGAATGCGGGTGGACAGATCTATGTTGGAACAATGGTTGCGTAGCGTGGCGAGGCCAAGTGAATAGATGCGAGCATGTGCCGGTGAAATAGTGTGCTGGTCCGTCGGCGAGGAGATGCAGTGGTGAAACGAGGACGTGAGGGGGGGACGAAATGCGCATACACGCGCCAGATCTCATCGCACTGGGCGATGCTTCGGAAAACAGGTGCCGGATCACCGTATCAGCTTTCCCCAGTCCAACACTCCTCCTCCCTTCTCTCCTCCACCGTCCCGCCGCGGAAAGGCATTCCAAAATCTGAGCGTCTCATCTCCAGCGCCAGTAACAATCGTCTCCCCATCAGGACTCATGGCGAGATAAAGCACCCGATGCGTGTGTCCGGTTAGCGAAGCGACTTGCGAAAGCGAAGGATATCGCCATATACATATTTGATTCTGAGCCGTCGTGCTCGAGAAGCCGTGGGTACTGACGAGCTCATGTGACGTATGCGACCAGATAAGATTGCAGACCTGCACCAAAGCGTCAACCACGACACGTGCGAGTGAAACATTCGACATACTTGGCTCCCAGTGTCCAATTCGTTCAACATTGTACCAGTGAACGTATTCCAAAATCGGATGTGTTTGTCCTGTGTTCCACCACCCGTCGCCAGGACTCCGGCGACGTGAGGATCCCAAGCAAGTGCTTTGACGGCTGCAGTGTGTTCGTGGAACTTCCACAGGGGAACGTCATCACTATCGCCACCACTATTTGACCTTGGACGATGTGAAGTGCCGATACCGCCTCCAGGTCCAGACCCAGAAGAATGAATAGAGGACGCGACAGAGGACGCACGACGAGATCCGCGGAGGTCCCATATACACACCTTGTTGTCGTTACCTCCGCTAGCGAGAGCAGAACCCATCCCAGAGCCTCCGGGGCCTTGGGCAGGTGCACCTCCCGTACTTGGGGCTCCAATTCCTCCTTCAGCCCCTGATGCTGCAGTGACTGTACCAATACCAGTCCCGCGCGGATTTCCAAAGCCCATCCCCAACTCTCCACTCCATCGCAACCCACAGACCTCCTGTCGATGCCCTGCACACTTTCTAAAGGGTCTCCCTCCCGCGGCTTCGCGGACGTCGCGGTGATGGACCATGCGATCCCTGCTTCCGCTGCTTAGAATATGCCCATTCCAAGATAGAGCACCGATGCGTTGAGTATGCGCTGGGGCATAGGTGCGGATGACAGAGAGTGTCGGAGCGTCGTAGATGTGTAGATGGCCAGCGAGCGTGCCCACTGCAAGCGTCGTGCCCTGTGTGGCCAAGATCAGCATACGCGCGCGCGCAAGTCGAGTGGGCCCAAACCTTTTGTACCCATGCCACCGAACTGATGGTGTCACCAGATGCGCTCAAGTCGCACAGCTTGGAGACTGCGGCATTATGAGCCGTCCAAAGGTAGACACAGCTACCCAGACCGACGCCGAGAACGTTCGTTCTCGACCAATCGACGAGATTGAGATAAAAGTCGTCTGCAAGATCCGGGGCATCGAGGACCCTGTAGGGCGTCTTGCAGACGTTGCGAAGCTGGCGCCGTGGAGACTCGAGGAGTTGCCGCGATTCTGCGCGCACGGGGGACATGGAATATGCTTCGTCCGTTGGTGTGTCGAGACGGCGTCCACTGGTGGGTGTTGGAGAGGGAGAGGTGTATTGGAATATGCGCCGGCGCGTTGGAGTGGTGGGTGCGATGGACGAGGATGAATGGGCAGGACGTGTTGGTGATGCGGGACGACGAGGCGAGGGAGGGGTCACTTCGCTGTGAAGGATCGAGTTGAAGATGGCGTTGGCTTGTTCTGGTGGCGAGGCGTGTGGGATCGGACAGAGCCGTGTCAGATATGGGACGGGAAGAGGAAGGACGAACTGACCCTTTATAGCATCTGATTCGGTGGGTATCGTGCGATGTCTCGAAGGGGTGGAGGGACCACTGTCGTCCCTGAGATGATACGACGTGCGCATATCGCCCGTGTCCCTGCTGGGTACGAATCGATCGCCGTACCCCCCGTGTGCACGAGACGGGTGCTCGGGCGATTCTGGGCCGGGTGTGTCGCTCGCGGTGAGTTGTGAGTAGTTGAGGGACGGGATCGCGACGGGTGCGGCCGCGGGTGGGGTGAGGGCAAAGGCGGGGTTTACGCGCTGTCTGTTTCTGCGCGGGGTGTCGTCGTCGGTGTCCTGATGGGCGGCGCGCAGTCGTTTGCCAAAGGGCGAGTTTTTGAGGCCGGACATGGTGGCGACGGGGAAGGGCGGGCGAGTGCGCGGTGAACGGGTGCGAGACACGGGCGGGCGAGGGCGAGGGCAGCGACGTGACCGACCCGGGGCAGGGGCAGAGCGAGCGGTCGCAGTGAACCAACGACACGAACGCGTCGATTACCTAACACCCCGTTTTCAACCAGCGACAACCCCAAAAACAAACGGAAAATCACAGAAAAATGCAGCGAGCGCAGAAGGACGAACCCACGGCGGAAAAGACCCCTCGCATGCCATCCTGCCCAGTTGCGAACCGGGCCAGTCGCACCAGGCGTCGACTCGCAGCCCCGTCATTCAAGCGGAGACTCAAGTCAACTCCGGGACAGTCGTCGTCGTCGTGGACAGCGACCACCGTTGGTTGAGAACGCGACGACAAGTCCAACATCCCTCCGAGACGCGTCTCTTCTCCAGATGATCCGGCATACGCGTGCACTCTGGATGCGGGGGCGAGCGGGAGCGGGAGCGGACCAGGTAGCCTTGACAGAGCTCGTAGTCTTCAACTAGGGTAGCCAGTGTCGATTTTCCAGTTTCCCGACACGCCTGTTTGCGAGAGTAGGAGTACGGCAATGGACAGTGCGATGATAGAGACATGGCTACGCGCCTGTTCCCACTGACGGTGGCTGATTCAGTGATTGGTCCACAGGGAAATTATGCCAATGCCGATAGATCTGTCATCCGGTCTCAGATCTAACCATCTTCACAACCATCGATTAGCAGGCAGTGCAACGCATATTTGCTGTCTATCTAGAGCTAGCGAACTACATCCTCCCAAAGTGCAAACTGGCTTGGTCAAACCGCGACATTTGCATCCGTCAGCTCTCCCAACATCTTCGCATCCATACCCGGTATCCTAGGCTCAAAGCGACAAGGGAACGGCAGCGGATACCTGGCAATCAACATCGTCTCTAGTCACAGACCACCAAGTCACAGCAGCACGTACGTCGTAATTCCAGACGCCCACTTGGGCTCGCATGGCACTTGGTTTCCGTGCTCGTCTTTCGGCAACGACACTTTCCACAGCGCGAGCATCGTTGTGATCGCACACCACATCGAGATCTCCGCAAAGTGTCTCCCTACGCAGCTTCGCCGGCCAAACCCGAACGCGATGTGCTGCACATTGTCCGACGTGAGCGTGCCGTCTGGGTGCAGGAATCGCTCCGGGATGAACTCGAATGGCTTCGGATATTTAGACTCGTCGTGCGCCATGGACCTGGGCAACAAAGACACGATCAACGTCAAGAGTTCGCGAGCAAGCACTCGATAGGCAAACCAGAGATTCGTCACGACCGTCGCCCCTGTACATACAGTGTCAACGCAACCGTGGAGCGAACGAAATACGACGTACCCTGTGGGATGTAATATCCATCATACACGTCTTCGTTCACCGCATGGGGAATGGCTGCACACGACTTAGTCCGTATGCAAAGCATCAACTTACAACTTACAGAGGGGTACCGGGGGATTCCATCTCAACGTTTCACGGATGATGGCGTCAATATAAGGTAGGGATGGTCTGTCATCGAACGTCGGGAGCCTCTCCTTGCCGACTATTGCGTCTATCTGAGCATA